>SNQJ01S0014248.1:112670-170077 GCA_010110895.2 Picea sitchensis
ATCTGGGACAAGTGGTGCAGTGGGGTGTTTAGGAAGCTCCCGAGGTAATAGTTCTTTGACTAGTGAAATTTCGATTTAGGGAGGTGCCTCTATGAGAGGAGTATTGTCTCTGATATCTGTTGCATTAGAATATACTACACACACTTTTTCTAAAGTGTGTAGGAGAGGTAGTGCTCCATGATATGCCCCTAACAAGGGTGGGTCCTTCAATATTATAGGTCCCATTTCGATGACTGAAAAATCATCTGAGCTAGTGCGGACAATAGGGAGGATTATTGAGAGGGGTTTTGAATCAGTAATAGAGCAATCTAATCCTTTTTAACAATATAATGCAAGTGTTATATCAATGTAGCATTATCATCCAATATTTTCATAGTAAATAAACAATTAACAAATGAATAATCATACACATACACAATACACCAGTGTTTTTACGTGGAAACCCAAAGTGAGAGAAAACTACGAAATTATTTTGCTTATATGTCTTGAAGAATTACATTCATTGGAAGCACCAACTTCCTTTGTTTTCTAGCTACAACTGGAAGGAGGCTCCAACCCCCTAGTTTCTCAGGCTACAACCTGAGCGAAGCTCCAACTCCCCAATTCTTTGGCTACAACCAGAAAGAGGCTACAATCCCCTATGTTCTTCGGCTATAACCACTTGTCCTTGCCTCATCCAACTTCCCTGTCGTAGAAGTAGAATGATGATACCATTATCACACTATCACTATGAGATATACTTTTGTAAACCTGTACCAATCAACTTGCACCAAACAAATTGTAACAATAACCTGAACTATACATCAACCTGTACCTCAACCTCTAATCAACCTGTACCATAAACAAGTGAATCAACCATGCACCAACTTATACCTCAACATCAACCAAAATCCCTCATCAATTTCATCATCCAAATATGATTTGTAACACTATAATACACATGGTGTATATGATCACATGTCTACAAACCTTCCTTAACTTTAACAACAAGAGACTAGCATTGTCATCAAACTTTACTTTAGTCTCACATGACTAGTTTTGGATTAGTCAACAACCCTAACTTGAAATAATCATAACTATGTACCTATAATAAATAAAAATTTGAAAATAGTACAAAATTTTCTTCAGTGTGTTTTGTACAATTCCTCCAAGTGTCACTACTTGGAACCTCTCAGAAAATGAGTTATTGAAAAAATGGCATACCTTGTTGAATTTTGTCTTATTATGGAGAGTGAAAGTGTAGAGCGTGCCCCGAACAGAATATTTGTTGTATGGATCTTAAAATTGTACACATAATAATATAGACTGCACTCTAACCAACAAAATTTTTCTTACTAAATTTTGATATGTTATGAATAAGTTATGACGTTTTTACTCGAAACACATATTTTAGACTAGTTTTAGGACTAGCCACAAAACCTATTTTCCATGGAGTGTAACTCCAAAAATACAATGACCCACAAGATGAAATTTGTACCACAACTACTTGGATATGTTTTCTCAATGGAATCCCAATTTCATGGTCTGAATCATTCTAGAAAAAATGTTATTCTGAAAAATGGTGAGATGAACTGTAAATAGCATGCCTTAGAAAGCATCATCAAAAGAATTTATCCTCCCTTGAATTTCGGCCTTCTTTACTTCACCTTCCCTATGAAATTTGGATTAAATATCCTTTGGTTACCTTAGTTGCCTATATATATTCAATATTCTCAAGTGTGATTAAAATTAGAGAGCCTTGCCTCTTATTTTTACTCTCCAAGCAGCGTCCTTAGAAGCATCTTCTAGGCCACTTTGTCCACATAGCCACTTTGTTGACATAGTCACCTATGTCCACCTTTGCCCAATTTTCCACTTGTCCATGTATCCAATATTCACTTGACCACTTAACCCATTTTATTCATTTTAGGGTTAGCCTTCTTATAACCACTTTCTATAATTAGAAATTTCTCCATTTACTTTATTATTTAAATAATACTCCTTGACTTTGTCACTTCACTTTATTATTTAAATAATCCTCTTTGATTTTTTCACTTCACATTATTATTTAAATAATCCTCTGTGACTTTGTCACTTCACTTTATTATTTAAATAATGCTCTTTGACTTTGTCACTTCACTTTATTATTTAAATAATCCTCTTTGCAAGAACTTTGACTTCTTTGACCTTTTGGGGTTTCAAGCCAATCATATGAGGGACCTTCAACTTCATAAGGGCATAACTCTCAAACCGTGAGGAGTTATGTGACGTTCCACATACCACTGGAAATGACATGGCATGTAATATCCATTTAGAATAGTCTTACCTGCAAATATATCAAAAGTCATACCATTATACATCAAACAAACTTGGGTCCATTACCCAAACCTTTTTGCTACCAGAATTCGTTACTATACTTTCTTCAAGGGTTTACATCAATGACAACCAACCCAATTAATCAACAATACCCCCCTTTGGCATTGATGGAAACACTCTGGTGCAATACTGAAATCATATTGCGCGTGCTCCCCCTAGAACCATGCATGCATTTCTGTGACAAATGCTCCCTATAGAACCATGCATCTGTCCTCTACATCTGATAAATCTCTCCCCCTTTGTCATCAATGGAAAAGGTATCTTTCCATTCGGGTCTACTCCCCCTAACTGACTCATCTGATCTCCCAACTCGAACTGTCTTGTTTATGGTGCTTCCTCATGTACATATAAGAATTATAAGATATGCATTCAAAATCATTCATTTTGGAGTAGAAATAACTCTGAGTCTCTGGCGAAGATACTGAAAGGCTTCTCGTGGACGCAATTTTGTAAATATGTCTTCCACTTGTTCTTTTGTGCCCACATATTCAACTCGGATGTTATTTTCTGCAACCTGTTCCCGTAGAAAGTGATACTTGATTGGAATGTGCTTCTTATTGGAGTGCATCACCTGGTTCTTTGAGATATTGATGGCACTTTTATTATCACAATAGATTGGAATGGGCTCATCATACTCAACCTGTATATCAGTCAGAGTTTGTTTCATCCATAGAACTTGTGTAAAACATGTTGTTGCTTCAATATACTCTACCTCGTATGTAGATAAATATATTGATGATTGTTTCTTGCTTATCCATGATACTAAACACTCACCCAAGTAGAACATTTCTCCATTGGTGCTTCGTCAGTCATCAATGCAACCTACCCAATCTACATCTGTGTAGGCAATAAGTGATAGATCCTTTCCTTTTGGATACCATAATCCTTACTCTTTTTTTTCCTTTGAGATATTTGAAAATCCTCTTCACTGCTAATACATGTGATTCCTTTGGTGTTTCTTGAAATCGTGCCACCTGTCCAACTTCCTGCATTACATCGGGTATGGATGTTGTCACATATAGTAGGCTACTAATCATTCACCTATATATCCTCTGATCTGTAGACTTTGAATTATCATTTTTGCTCAACTTGCAACTGGTTTGCATGAGAGTGATAACTGGTTTTCATATTTCCATTGAGACAGTTGAGGATGATAAGTAGAGGATGTAATCACGATCATAGTCCAGGGGACTATTCAAAGGGTCATTGGATAGTGAGGCTTTTAAATCATCAAAAGTTGATTAAGCATGTTCATCCCATAGAAATGGGATATCATGTCATAGTAGGCAGAGAAAACCATGTGCACGAGTGGTGTAGTATAGGACAAAGAGATGTAAAAAGTTGGCTTTTCTTTGCAAGCTCTACAATTGGCGTAAATTCCTGGGTGGTGGAATTTATGTGATAGTCTAGACCTTGAGGGGGTACACAGTGATGTTGTGTTGGGATACAATGAATGCAAGGAGGTGCCCGATTTTGATGAAAAATAAAAAATTGAGGGGGTTCAAGCGGATATTATATTGGTGACATCGTTGGAGAACGATGTGTAAGTCATCTAAATGTTGGGTTCATTTTTTGGATTGAGCAGTGAGGTATTCCAAATAAGAAAGGACGATGTGAGAAATACCATGAAAGATGTAGTTCATGGCCTGTTGAAATGTAGCACCAATGTATTTCAGTACAAAAGGCATGACGCTATAATAAAAGGTACCCCATGGGATTGTGAAAGAGGTTTTGTACTGATCTACTGGGTGGATTTGAATTTAATTATAGCCGGAGAACCCATCCATAAAGGATAGTGCTTCATGGTCGGCACAATCATCAATGATTTGGTTGATGAACGGGGTTGGGAAGTTGTCTTTGGGATAAGCATGGTTGAGATCGTGAAAATATGTGCAGACGTGAATAGTGCCCTATTTTTTTGTTGACGGGGATGAGGTTGGAGACCCATGAAGTGTACGCAATGGTGTAGACGAAACCAACAACACGTAACTTGTTAATTTCAACCTTGATAGCCACAACTTTGGATGGGTGGAGGGGCGTTGTTTTTGACGAATGGGAGTGATATCCGAACATGTGTCGATTCGATGTTTGACTATAGAAGGATTGAGTTCAATCATCTCCATGTATGACCAGGAAAAAACATCCCAGTATTCTTGAAAGAGAGCTTTGTAAGCAGTGAATTCTTCAGGGGAGCATGCAATGCCAATGGTGATTTATTTTATGATTCCTAGTTTAATGGAAATGTCAATTTTGACTGTGGGGGATATTTTTTCCATTTTGCCTTCTTCAAAAGAATTGGGGGCAGGGATAGGGTTTTTGAACCAGTCAATATGCCCCGAAGGAATAAAATACTTGGTTTCGATTTCTCATAGGGAGGCTTGCGTAGGAGGGTGAAAGGCATATTTTAAAAGGAAAAGTGTTCAATGATGGAGCACATTCCATCAAAAATCATGGGTAGTCATTTCCTCTAGGATATCCTTGTCTCAGTGGAAAATGAGAGAATTTAGGGGATCCTGGGAGGTGGCAGGGGGAACTGTCAATGGGTAAGCTTTATTTTCCTTAGGGGGTGAAGAATTGGAAGGGATATCGTGTACAGGGTGTGAGGGCATGCTGGACATAAATTAAATGTCATGATACTATGGGTGGTACCTTGTTCACTTGGGAATTGACGAAGAAATTTAATGAATGTCCATAATGTGAGCCTCCATCGGGAGTGACTGAGAGGGATCTGGACAAGACATGTGGCATATTGTGGATAATGTTTGGCAAAATTAAGGTAGATTTGGGTAATGATTAGTGTAGTGGACATATTATGAACATATGGCACAAGCGAATTTGGTTCATAACCCTTTATTGCATGTGGTTGAGGAATCTGTAGCAATAGTGGATGTACTTGGTGGAGTAGCAAGTAATGGGGTTGTTTTGGGGAGCTGGATAAGATTGAAAAACTCAGGAAGAGTAGGAGATATGTTAGTGGGGTGTACTTCTCTTTCACATAGCATGGAATGAGGTTGATCTCAGGGAGGAAGTGGAGCTATGGGATCATTCTTCCTTCGTCTACCCCTAGTGGTGGTCGTGTTGCTGCTAGTTGGGGGCGAGGGTGGTGTGTTAGGAGCCTGTACTAGGATTTGCATCAGTAATACCTTTGTTTAAAGAGGGAGAGATGGTGTAGGAACCATAGCGGGTGGATGGAGATAGCATACGGGGATGGAAAGAACCATGTTTGGAAGGGTGAGAGTAGCATCTACATGGAATACTTGGACTCCAGGTGGGGGGTAGAAAACAGGAATTTGGTTAATGGCTTGGGGAACTATCTCCCAAACCATAATTTTTCCTTGAACGGGGGGGGAGAATCTAGGACAAGTGGTGCAGTGAGGTGTTTAGGAATATCCTGAGGTAATAGCTCTTTGACTGGCGGAATTTCGATGTAGGAGGGGCCTTTGTGAGAGGAGTATTGTCTTTGATATCTGTTCCATTAGAATATACTATACAGACTTGTGCTAAAGTGTGTAGGAGAGGTAGTGCTCCATGATATTCCCCTAACAAGGGTGGGTCCTTGAATATTATAGTTCCCATGTCAATGACCAAAAAATCATCTGAGCTAGTGTGGACAAGGGGGAGGATTACTGAAAGGGGGGGTGAATCAGTAATAGAGCAATCTAATCATTTTTAACAATATAATGCAAGTGTTATATCAATGTACCATTATCATACAATATTTTCATAGTAAATAAACAATGAACAAATGAATAATCATACACTTACACAGTACACCAGTGTTTTTATGTGGAAACCCAAAGTGACAGAAAACTACAAAATTATTTTTCTTATATGTCTTGAAGAATTACATTCATTGGAGCACCAACTTCCTTTGTTTTCTAGCTACAACTGGAAGGAGGCTCCAACCCCCAAGTTTCTCAGGATACAACCTAAGGGATGATACAACTCCCCAATTCTTTGGCTACAACCAAAAGGAGGCTACAATCCCCTATGTTCTTCGACTACAACCACTTGTCCTTGCCTTGTCCAACTTCTCTGAGGTAGAAGTAGAATGATGATACCACTGTCACACTATCACTGTGAGATATACTTTTGTAAACTTGTACCAATCAACTTGCACCAAACAACTTGTACCAATAACCTTAACCATGTATCAACTTGTACCTCAACCTCTAATCAGACTGTACCATAAACAAGTGCATCAACCATGCACCAACCTGTACCTCAACCTCAACCAAAATCCCTCATCAATTTCACCATCCAAATATGATTTGTAACTCTATAATAGACATGGTGTATATGATCACATGTCTGCAAACCTTCCTTAACTTTAACATAAAGAGACTAACATTGTCATCAAACTTTACTTTAGTCTCACATAACTAGTTTTGGGTTAGTCAGCAACCCTAAATTGAAATAATCATAACTATGTACCTATAATAAATAAAAATATGAAAATAGTACACAATTTTCATCAATGTTTTTTGTGCAATTCCTCCAGGTGTCACTACTTGGAACCTCTCAAAAAAGGAGTTATAGAAAAAAATGGCATACCTTGTTGAATTTTGGCATATTCTAGAGAGCCAACGTGTAGAGCGTGCCCCACACATAATATTTGTTGTATGGATCTTAGAATTTTATAGATAATAATACAGAATGTACTCTAACCAACACAATTTTTCTTACTAAATTTTGATCTGTTATGAATAAGTTATGACATTTTTACTCAAAACACGTGTTTTAGACTAGTTTTAGGACTAGCCACAAACCCTATTTTCCACAGAGTGTAACTCCAAAAATACAACGACCCATAAGATGAAATTCGTACCACAAATACTTGGATATGTTTTCTCAATGGCCTCCCAATTGTATGGTCTGAATCATTCTATAAAAAAATGTTATTCTTAAATTGGTGATATGACCTGTAAATAACATACCTTAGAAAGCATCATCAAAAGAATTTATCCTCCCTTGAATTTCATCCTTCTTTACTTCACCTTCCCTATGAAATTCAGATTAGATATCCTTTGGTTACCTCAGTCGCCTATATATATTCAATATTCTCAAGTGTGATTAAAATGAGAGAGCCTTGCCTCTTATATATACTCTCCATGCAGCTTCGGCAGAAGCATCTTCTAGGCCACTTTACTGATACATAGCCACTTTATCGATATAGTCACCTATGTCCACCTTTGCCCAATTTTCCCACTTGTCAATGTAATCCAATATCCACATGACCACTTAACCCATTTTCCTCGTTTTAGGGATAGCCTTCTTATAACCACTTTCCATAATTAGAAAGTTCTCCATTTACTTTATTATTTAAATAATCCTCCTTGACCTTGTCAATAATTAGAAAGTTCTCCATTTACTTTATTATTTAAATAATCCTCCTTGACCTTGTCACTTCACTTTATTATTTAAATAATCCTCTTTGATTTTGTCACTTCACATTATTATTTAAATAATCCTCTTTGACTTTGTCACTTCACTTTATTATTTAAATAATTCTCTTTGGCTTTGTCACTTCACTTTATTATTTAAATAATCCTCTTTGCAAGCACTTTGACTTCTTTGACCTTTTGGGGTTTCAAGCCAATCATATGAGGGACCTTCAACTTCGTAAGGCCATAACTCTCAAACTGTGAGGAGTTATGTGATGTTCCACATACCACCGGAAATGGCATGACATGTAATATCCATCTAGAATAGTCTTACCTACAAATATATAATAATTCATACCATTATACATCACACAAACTTGGGTCCATGACCCAAACCTTTTTTCTACCAGAATTCACTACTGGACTTTCTTCAAGGGTTGACGTCAATGACAACCAACCCAATTAATCAACAACCTCCCCCTTTGGAATTCATGGAAACACTCTGATGCAATAATGAAATCATATCACTCATGCTCCCTCTAGAACCATGCATGCATCTCTGTGAAAAACGCTCCCCCTAGAACCATGCCTCTGTCCTCTACATCTGATAAATCTCTCCCCATTTGTCATCAATGGAAAAGGTATCTTTCCATTCGGGTCTACTCCCCCTAACTGACTCGTCTGATATCCCAATCTAAGTTGTCTTGTTTATGGTGCTTCCAAGTGTACATCTAATACATATAAGATAAGCATTCAAAATCATTCATTTTGGAGTAGAAATAACCCTGAGTCTCTGGTGAAGATACTCAAAGGCTTCTCGTGGAAGTGGTTTTGTAAAGATGTTTTCCACTTGTTATTTTGTGCCCACATATTCAACTCTGATGTTATTTTATGCAACATGTTCCTCTAGAAAGTGATACTTGATTGGAATGTGGTTTTTCTTGGAGTGCATCACCTGGTTCTTTGAGATATTGATGGCATTTGTATTATCACAATAGATTGGAATGGGCTCATCATACTCAACCTGTATATATGTCAAAGTTTGTTTCATCCATATAACCTGTGTACAACATGTTGTTGCTGCAATATACTCTGCCTTGCCTATATATAAAGATACTGATGATTGTTTCTTTCTTATCCATGATACTAAACACTCACCCAAGTAGAATGTTTCTCAACTGGTGCTTCATCAGTCATCAATGCAACCTGCCCAATCTACATCTGTGTAGGCACTAAGTGATGGATCCTTTCCTTTTGGATACCATAATCCAAACTCTTTTTTTTCCTTTGAGATATCTGAAAATCCTCTTCACTGCTAATACATGTGATTCCTTTGGTGTTTCTTGAAATTGTGCCACCTGTCCAACTTCCTGCATTACATATGGTATGGATGTTGTCACATATAGTAGGCTACCAATCATTCACATGTATTTCCTCTTATCTGTAGACTTTGAATCATCATCTTTTCTCAACTTGCAACTGGTTTGCATGAGAGTGATAACTGGTTTTCAATCTTCCATTCCGAACCTCTTTAGCATTTCTTTGATATACTTGGTTTGAGAAATAAAATTTCCTTGATTTATTTGATGTATCTGAAGACCCAGAAAGAAGGATAGTTCTCAAAGTAATGACATTTCAAATTCATTATTCATGTCCTTTGCAAATTTATGTCTTAACCTGTCATCAATACTTCCAAAAATAATATCATCAACATAAACTTCAATTAATAAAATACTATCTTGAGTTACCTTGATGTAGAGGTTGTTGTCTCCACTTCCTTTTCTGAACCCTATCTGTTGCAAATATGTATCCAGTCTAGAGTACCATGCTCTAGGAGCTTGTTTTAGAGCATACAAAGCCTTTTTTAATTTACACATATAATATATGTTCTCTGACAAATGCAATCCTTCTGGTTTTTCAATGTAGTCTCCTTCTTTAAGTTCCCCATTCAAAAAATATGATATTACATCCATCTGATACACTTTAATATTTTTTATGCATGCATAAGCTAAAATCAATCAGATTTCTTCCATTCTAGAAACTGGAGAAAATGTCTCTTCAATGCCGATTCCTTCAACCTGAGCATATCCTTTACATACCAATATAGCTTTGTTCCTTGTAACATGTCCATATTCATTCAATTTATTCCTGTATACCCACTTTGTGTCGATCACATTCTTATCCTTTGGTTCTAGAAGCAATTCCCAAGTTTCATTTTTCTCTATTTGATCCAATTCTTCATCCATGGCCTTATTCCAAAATTCATCCTTCCTGGCCTCTTCAAAACAGGTTGGTTCAATCGTAGATGATATTTCTAGGTGCATTTGTTCTGGTGAATAGATTCTTCTTCTAGTCTCAACTCCTGCATCTTTGCTTCCAATAATCTGATCTAAAGGGTGATTCTTCTGTCCTCGTCTACTAGGTGTCTTTGGAGGAACTTGTTGAACTTTCTCTTCTTCTTCTTATTCATCTTCTTCTTCTTAAAGTTGTTCCATTGATCCATTTTATTCTTCCTTTAATTCTTGTCTACCTGCTTCATCAATTATTACTTTTATGCTTTCCACAACTTTGTTCAATCTCAAGTTGTAATAGTTGTATTCTTTCTTTGTACTTGAGTTACCAACAAGTACTCCTTTGTCCACACGATATTCAAACTTTCCCATTCTTCCATCTTCTCTTTTGATGTAGCATTTTCTTCCAAAAACTCTAAAGTGATTCACATTTGCTGCTCTTCCTTTCCATAGCTCATAGGGAGTTTTGTTAGTGTTTTTTTTTAGCATTAATCTCTTTTGAATGTGAATTGATGTATGCATTTCTTGTTTCCAAAATATATCTGTGAATTTGGAACCCATTAGCATTATTCGATCCATTTCTTGTACTATCTTATTCTTTCTTTCAACAACTCCATTATGTTCAGGTGTCCTAGCAATGGAGAATTGCCTTTTTATTCCATGCCTACTACAGTAGTCCATAAATTTCTTTGAAGTGAACTCTCCTCCATTATCAGATCTCATGCATTTGATTTTTGAATCCATTTCATTTTCAACCATTTCCTTGTATACCTTCAATTTTTCAAAAGATTCTGACTCATTTATGAGAAAGAAAACTGTAGTCATTCTTGTATAATCATCAACTAATAACATTAAGTATTTCTCACCTTTTAAACCCTTTGTTGTAGTTGGTACAACTAGATCAGTATGCACAATTTCTAGTGATCTTGTCATTGAATATTCTTTTGATTTAAACCTGGTCTTTGTTTGCTTTCCTTATTGATAATGCTTGCATAAAGTGTTGGTTGGTTATGTGATCTGGGGTATTTCTCTAACTGCTTCCCTTTTGCTGACTTTGGCAAGGTTATCAAAATGTATGTGACCCATTATTTTGTGCCATATCCAAATTTCATATTCCTTTCCTAGGCAACACTTTTCATTTCCAATTTCACTTAATACATATATGTTGCTTGAATTTCTCGCAACTGTTGCAATCAATTTTCCTGAAATTTATTTTCTTATTTCACACTTTTGTGAATTGAAAGTAACATTATGATATTGGTCACACATTTGACTCACACTTAGAAGATTATGTTTCATATCTTCTACTAGTAGAACATTTTTTTCCTTGGTATTCTTGTTCCCAATTACAACTATGCCTTTTCCAATGATTTTAGATGAATCATCATTTACGAAGGAGACTGATCCATCTCTTTCCTTTCTTAATGTAAGAAACTTGTCTCTATCACCTGTCATGTGTTTTGAACAACCATTTTCAACATACCAACCACGTTTCTTCTACTTATCTTGTAGAGTGAGTGTGCATTATTCATTGCTATATTGATTATGCGTTCTTATCCATTTCCTTTTCTGAGGTTCCTGTCTGTGATTGTTATTGTTCTGTTATGGTTCTCTAAGAGGGACTTTCATTATGAAATATTTGGAAATGTGTCCAAATTTTTTACATTTGTAGCATTCCACTTCAGTGCTCAAAGATTCAAACCTATTGTAACTTATTCTCTATGTTTCACTAGGCCTTCTTGGATAACCCTTTTGTGTATGACTTTTAAAGTTGTTTATGTTCTTGTTGTTCTCTCTATAATTCACACCTTTATGTCCAAAATTATTACATGCACAACATAAACCAAAAAACATAGTTTGATATCTGGGAGTTGAAGATCTCATGAAAGGAGGTACTCTTATGAATCCTTCTTCTTCCCGAGGCCTATATGTTTCTGTCAGTCATTGATTCTGAAATATGAATCTTCTCGGTGGAGGAGTGTCCCTGTAATTTTCTTTGTATACCTTCCTATCCCCTCTGATTGTTTCTGCATAGCTTTTTGGATATGTTTCTTGTTCCGTTGTTTTGGAGTTTGATCCATTTTTTGTCTAATTGTATCCAACTCTGGACTTGTCATGATGAGGTTTTTAACTGTTGATAATGTCATTCAAAACTTTTGAGTTGTTCTGCATATTTTTATTTTGAAGATCCTTTCTTAATGTGACAATTTATGCTTCCAAATTTCCAACGATCATGTCTCTTCCTTATAGCTTTTCTTTGAGTGCTTCTTCAATTCTTTTATATTCTTCAATTTGAACCTTAAAATTTGTGATCATATGTTCTAGTTCCTGAGTGTATTCTTTATTGTCTAATTCCTCTTGTAGTTTATTTTTTTTCTTCTTTTCTCTTCTGATAACTTCTATGGCACACAATAATTCTTCTCAGTAATCAACTTATGCCTCTTCATATTCTTCTTCGACCTCTTCATATTATTCTTCGGCCTCTTCATATTCTTCTTCAGAGTCTTCTTTATCAGAGTCATTTACTTCCATGAATAGAACTCTTTTTGTCTCACTATCATTGACTTCATCTTCATCTGATGATGAGATGTCTTCTTTGGTGCATAAGCTTTTCTTGAAAACTTTCTTTGTGGTTGTTTTGTATTTATATCATTGTTTTCTATTTGAGTAAGCTTCATCATTTCTCTTTTTCGTATGAGGACATTTTTTAGCAAAATCACCAATACCATCACAATTAAAACAAATCAAAGGAATCTTACCTCTATACCTGTCATTGGTTCCCTTGTTCAATCTTCTGACAAATTTGGATGCTTCTTCATCATCTTCTGAGACGTCATTGTTGTTGCTATTTTCTTATTCTTTTTTATTTCTCTTTTTCTTTGACCTTCTGGATGCTTTGAAGGCTTCTTCTTTTGTATCTGGATTTTCCTATTCAATTCTCATTTCATACGCTGTGAAGATTCCATGTAGTTTGTCCATGCTTATTGAGTTTATATCTTCTCTTTCTTCTAGTGCTGAAATTTTAAGGTCAAAGCTCATAGGAAGAGATCTTAGTAACTTTTGAACAATTATAGATTCTTTAATTTCTTCTCCCAATCCCAAGATTGCATTTACTATTTCATCAAATCGTAAAAATTAAGTTGCAATGTTCTCATATTCCTTCATCTATAGTTGTTCAAACTGACCTCTGTAAGTTTGAAGCTTTGCTGCTTTGACTTTTGAATCTCCTTCATAAATATTTCGAAGTTTGTCCCAAATCTCTTTAGTGGATTTACAATGTGCAAATTTGGTGAATATCGATTCTCCAAGACCATTCAGAAGTGCATTTGTGAATTTGGAATTATTCTGACTGAGTTTCATTGCTTTGTCATTTGTCGATGGAACTGTTGGTGTTGTGTATCCATCTGCAATCGATTGCCAAATTTCAAATCCTTGTTCCTGTATATATGTCTTCATCCTTATGCTCCAAAATGCATACTTCTTTCCATCAAACTGTGGTATTTCATTTCTATACATGTTGTTTCTCTCCATGATCTACCTTCCGGTGGTTAAAATGATTTATGAAGGAACCTTCTCTAATACCAATTGTTGGATTACTCAGAGGAGGGGTGAATCAGTAATAGAAAAATCTAACCCTTTTTAACCATATAATGCAAGTGTTTGTTTTTAATCTAAATCTCGATCTTCTTCATCTGCTACCTCTAAAATAGATCTCTACAAAAATTCAAAGTGCTCTGGTTGTCACACCATATGACGATCAACCGATGAAACTGAATGCCCAAATCAGTGAGAAAATGTTGTAGCCACATAGCCTAAATGGTTATGTTAACTACCCATCTATAATCTACCTCGACTGAAGATAAAGCAATGGAATCTTGCTTCTTTCTCAACCAACAGATAGGCCTAGAACTAATACTAAGTGAGTAACCAGATGTGGACTTGCGATCAATGTTATCGCCAGACCAGTCGGAATCAGTAAACTCAATGAGATCTAATGTATATTCTAGTGTATAATGAATCCCAGAGGTGATGGTTCTCTGTATGTATCGAAGGATATGATTTATAGCCTTCCAATGTAGCTCATGTAGATCCTGAATGAACCTAGAAACTATCCCAACTGCATAGGAGAGGTTTGGTCTAGAGTGTGTGAGATACAACAAGCTCCCCACTAGTTGTCTATATAGTGTGTTGTCAACCAGTGGAGTCTCCCCACCATCCTCAAGTTTGACTCCTGATAGGAAAGGAGTTGGAGAAGACTTGCAGTCTGTCATGTGAAATCTCTCAAGGCGATCTCGTGCATACTTGGCTTGAGACAGTTTGATGCCTAATGCATCCTGACTGATCTCAAGTCCAAGGAAGAAGTGTAGTGAACCCATTTCCATCATCAAAAACCTATCATGAAGAATTCTCTTGACTGCAGCAATCGTTGAAGTTGAGCAACCGGTGATCAACAAATCATCGACATATAGAACTAAAAGTAGAAGTGAATCAACCATCCTGAGCATGTATACATTTGGGTCAGATTTACAACGTACAAAGTTATGTGACAACATGTAGGAGTACATCTTGGCATACCATGCCCTCGAAGATTGTTTGAGGCCATAAAGTGACTTCTTCAGTCGACAAACCAAAAATGAGTCATGCATAAATCCCTGGGGCTGCTCCATGTAGATATCCTCAGAGAGATCACCGTGAAGAAATGAATTTTTCACATCTATATGATGGACTTACCATCCCTTGGCTACCAAAATGTCAAGGGACAATCAAATGGAATCCATATTTTCTACTGGAGTGAAGGTCTCATCATAGTCAATACCATGAACCTGCTAAAAGCCTTTGGCGACAAGCCTAACTTTGTATTTGCAAATCTGTCCATCCGCTATTCTCTTGGTCCTGTAGACTCATCTGTATCTGACAATTTTCCTCCTAGAAGGAAGGAGAACCAGATCCCAAGTCTGGTTCTTGAGGAGGGAGTTGTACTCCTCCTGCATGGCGGATTCCCAAAAGGGATTTCCAGCAACCTCACCATAAGACTGTGGATCTAAATACTAAACCAAGAAAAGATGCCTGGAAGGAAATGGTTTAGTGGAAGTGAGCACAATAGGAGGCTCCTCAAAATTATATTGAGTCCTTCTAGTATCAGCTGGATCACCTATGAGATCCCCTACATCCTGAAGAGTAGTCTATGCCCACTTGGGCCTCTACTTTGGCTTTGCAACTGCATCTAGATGCTCTGACTCTACATTTGACTGTACTGACTCTGAATCTGAATTTGAATCCTCTGAGTCCTTTGAATCATAACTCTCATCTGAAGAAGAGTCAACATGTGCATGCTCATCATATCAGACAGGTGGAAGAATGAAGGTGTCTGCATGTGGCTGTTGAGGTGCATGCGAGACACTTTCCTCGAATTGGACACTACGCTCAATGATGTGTCGGTCTGAGGAAATATCAATAAGTCGATATTCCTTCACACCATTGGGTTATCCAACAAAAATGCACTTGGTTCTCTGTGGATCAAGTGCCTTCCTCTTTTTAGAGGGAATCTGGTCCCATGCATGTGAACCAAAAATGCAAAAGTGGGTCACTTCCAGTTTTAGGCAGCTCCAAGCCTCGTAAGGGGTCTTATCCTTGACATATCTATGGGGAGATTTGTTTTGGATGTATGTTTCACAGTTAAGTTCTTTGGCCCATAGTCTCTATGGTAGTGACTTTGCATGCAACATGCAAGATGCCATCTCCTTTAGAGATCTGTTTTTCCGCTCATCAACTCCATTTTTCTGCGGAGTATAGGGAACTGCATGCTACAACTGAATCCCTGCCTCATGGAAAAGATTATGGATCTCATGATTTACATACTCTCCCCCATTATCATTTCATAGGAATTTGATCTTCTTTCCATACTGTGTCTCAACCAAGGCTTTGAAATCTTTGAGGTGTTGAAAGACCTTGTATTTTTTCTTGAGAAATTAGATCCAAGTAAAACGTGAGAAATCATCAATAAAAATGAGAAAAAAACTCACTTTGTTGATGGATGGATGCGGAAAAGGACCCATAAGGTCATTGTGGATCAGATCTAAAGGTGTGGAAGCTCACTAAGACTTTCCTTTGTCGAATTTCTCTTGAGGATGTTTCCTGAGAACACATCCCTCACATACTCCCTTGGAGAAATTGATGTCTGGTAGACCATCAACTAATCTTTGCTTTCTAATTTGTTGCATGTATCTGAAATTCAAATGTCCAAACCTTTCATTCCATATTCCTACTACTTTCATTAGCATGAGTAAGAAGTAAAGCAGAATCAAGTTCAATGAATTCAAAAAATGTATACAATCTAGACTGATGATTTACCTCACCGGTTGCAACCATGGAGTTGGTTTGCATGTCATAGATGTCCATGGAATTTGGTGTGAATACGAATTTCTTTTTGGTGCCAGAATTCTTCACCTAATACACAAAAAGAAAGTTGACAGAAAGCTTGGGAACATGCAACACATTCTCCAAACTTCCATTGGTGAGTTTAATCCTTCCTTTGTTGGTGACTTCGACAAAAGAGTTGTCCCCCATCAGAATAGGAGGACCTTTGCATGCATCCAATGAAGAATATACTACTTCTGAGGCATCCATGTGATGTGATTCTCTTGAATATACGATCCAAGCATTGAAAGAGGAGATGATTACAATCAAGGCATGGCTAGAATTGCCTTTCTTGAAATTTGAATCTTTTGGCTTCTTCTTCTTTGCACCCTCGGGTATGCGATCTCCAAGGTTGTTTTACTGAAGTACTTGAGACATCAGATATATATTTTTTTTTCATGCATGCGGATTCCGAATGGAATCCTTTGTGACAGTATGTGCATTTCTCTCATTTTCTTCCCTTTTCTCCTTTGGATCCGGAGGCATTGGTGAGGGGTTTTGTGTACCCTTCCTTCTTCGTATGTGCATGAGATTTCCTCTTATCTTTATCTTTAGATTTATGATATTTGTGGCTTCCATCATGAAAAGTGAGTGCATGCACCCTTGGGCCTTTGATTTTGCCCATGTTGATGAGATTGGTTTTCTTTTGTGTCAAGGATTCGAGAAATTCCTCAAGAGAAGGCATATTATAGGTGACTCCAGAGGCGAATCTGAAAGTATGGAATGTGGATATGAATACAGAGAAATCAGGTCCAAGCTTGGAGAGAATGGTGAGAACCATTTTTTTCTCCTCCTTCAATTTATCAACCCTACAAGCTTTGAGTTGCGATAGTAAATCCTTGAATTTTGTAAAGAAATCTTGGATATTCTCGAATCTTTTTGGATCGAATGTGAGCAGCTCCACCTCCAGCATGTGTCCCCTCATCTCATCCTACTTTCCAAATATCCCTTCCAATATGGTCCAGGATTCATTGGGAGTCTTACATGAAGATATATGAAAAAGGAGATCGTGAGAAATAAGGCTGCAAATTGTTCTGAGTGCCTCATCCATGCGATTTAAGTACTTGGATTTTTCTATGGATGGTGTTGGTTTTGTATCTATATTCATGTTTAACCTATACAACCCTATGGATCAGATATGTATGGTTATTTTCTCCTTCCATGCAAAATAGTTGTAAGGTGTAGGAATGAATTATTTTTGGAATTCCATCTTTCCGCTGTCTTTAATCATTTGTACCTGCAAAAATTTTTGGTGTATCTTTTGCTTAGAAATCTGTCTGCTCTGATACCATGTAAATGTGTTGAACATACACAGAATATATCTAGCTAAACAATAATACACACATTTGTAGAGATAATTGGAAAAGGAAGAAGAAGGAGACAAATAATGGAAGAATTCTCATTAACCGTTGTGAATAATGAATAGTTTACACATGATATTCTCTGTATAACTCAATGATTTCGACTTGAGGCAAACCAAGTGACCATAGTGGTGGTATAGAGTGATTTGGACATACACAAATAGTTACGGGAGTGAAATTCCACCTATTATAGTCTCCCAAGAAGTTACGGGAGTGAACTGCAACCTAGTTGAGTTAACTAGTCAACTAGTCTTTAGTTAACTGACTAAACAGAGAGTAGTGAGGATTTAACTTAGGGAATCAAGGTTAATGTGCCACTCTGGTGATGATACCAAGGAAATTTTGAATTATCATGGTGATGATCCCAATGTTGCATGGAGATGATCCCAATGCAACATCTAAACTCAATGCAACTAGTCAAACTGAAGTGTCAATTGAAAGAGAATATTCTCTAGGTGGAATATTCTCTCCTAAAATATAGGAGACTCGATAATGAATAATTATGACTAACAAACAAATAAAAACCTTAGGAAAAAGATATCCTAGGTTTGTGTGAAGTAACTCCAACAATATCAATGTAGCATTATCATCCAATCATTGTAGAGTAAATAAACAATGAAGAAATGAATAATCATACACATACATAGTACACCAGTGTTTTTACGTGGAAACCCAAAGTGGGAGAAAACCACAGAATTATTTTTCTTATATGTCTTGAAGGATTACATTCATTGGAAGAAACAACTTCCTTTGTTTTACATTTGCAACTAGAAGGAGGCTCCAACCCCCTAGTTTCTCAGGCTACAACCTGAGGCAAGCTCCAACTCCCCAATTCTATGGCTACAACTAGAAGGAGGCTAAAATCCCCTATGTTCTTTTGCTACAACCACGTGTCATTGCCCCGTCTAATCGCCTTGTCATAGAAGTAGAATGATGGAACCACTATCACACTATCACTATGATATATACTCTTGTAAACATGTACCAATCAACCTGCACCAAACAACCTGTACCAATAACCTGAATCATGCATCAACCATGCATCAACCTGTACCTCAACCTCTAATCAACCTATACCATAAACAAGTGCATCAACAATGCACCAACCTCTACCTCAACCTCAACCAAAATCCCTCATCCATTTCATCATCCAAATATGATTTGTAACTCTGTAATAGACCTAGTGTATATAATCACATACCTGCAAATGTTCCTTAACTTTAACAACAAGAGACTAGCATTTTCATTAAATTTTACTTTACTCTCACATGAATAGTTATGGATTACTCAACAAACCTAACTTGAAATAATCATAACAATGTACCTGTAATGAATAAATATTTGAAAATAGTACACAATTTTCTTCAATGTGTTTTATGCAATTCCTCCAAGTGTCACTACGTGAAAGGTCTCATAAAAGGAGTTATAGAAAAAATGGAATACCTTGTTGAATTATGGCTTATTCTAGAGAGTGAACTTGTAGAGCGTGCCCCACATGGAATGTTTGTTGTATGGATCTAAAAATTGTACACGGAATACCATAGAATGTACTATAACCAACACATTTGTTCTTACTAAATTTGGATCTGTTATGAAGCTGTTATGAAGTTTTTACCCGAAACACCTGTTTTAGACTAGTTTAAGGACTATCCACAAACCCTATTTTCCACAGAGTGTAACTCCAAAAATACAACGACCCACAAGATGAAATTTGTACCATGTATACTTGAATATCTTTTATAAATGGCCTCCCAATTTCACGGTCTTAATCATTCTAGAAAATGATGTATTGCGAAAATTGTGATATGACATGTAAATAACATACCTTAGAAAGCATCATCAAAAGAATTTATCCTCCCTTGAATTTTGGCCTTATTTACTTCACCTTCCCTCTGAAATTTGGCTTAGATATCCTTTTGTTACCTTAGTCACATGTATATATTCAATATTCTCAAGTGTGATTAAAATGAGAGAGTCTTTCCTCTTATTTATACTCTCCAAGTAGCTTCCTTAAAAGCATATTCTAGGCCACTTTGTCCACATAGCCACTTTGTCCACATAGTCACCTATGTCCAACTTTTCGCAATTTTCCACTTGTCCATGTATCCAATAGAGACTTGACCACTTAACCCATTTTCCTCATTTTACGGTTAGTCTTCTTATAACCACTTTCCATAATTAAAAAGTTCTCCATTTACTTTATTATTTAAATAATCCTCCTTGACTTTGTCACTTCACTTTATTATTTAAATAATTCTCTTTGATTTTGTCACTTCACTTTATTATTTAAATAATCCTCTTTCACTTTGTCACTTCAATTTATTATTTAAATAATCCTCTTTGCAAGAACTTTGACTTCTTTGACCTTTTGGGGTTTCAAGCGAATCATATGAGGGTCCTTCAACTTCGTAAGGCCATAGCTCTCAAACCGTGAAGAGTTATGTGACGTTCCACGTACCACCGGAAATGGAATTACATTTAATATCCATCTAGAATAGTATTACCTATGAACATATCAAAACTCATACAATTATACATCAAACAAACTTGGGTCCATTACCCAAATCCTTATGCTACTGGAATTGGCTATCATAATTTCTTCAAGGGTTGACATCAATGAAAACCAACCCAATTAATCAACATATGCCATATAGGGATGGAAAGAACCATGTTTGGAAGGGTGAGAGTAGCATCTACCCAGAATGCTTGGACTCTAGGTGGCGGGTATAAAAAGGGAATTTGGGTAATCTCTTGGGGAACTATCTCCCAAACTGGAATTGTTCCTTAGAGCGGGGGGAATCTAGGACAATTGGTGCAGTGTGGTGTTCAGGGAGCTCCTGAGGTAATATTTCTTTGATTAGTGGAATTTTGATGTGGGGATGGGCCTATGTGAGAGGAGTATTGTCTCTAATATTTGTTCCATTAGAATATACTACAGACACTTATGTTGAAGGGTGGAGGAGAGGTGGTTCTCCATGATATTCCCCTAATAAGAGTGGGTCCTTGAATATTCTAGGGCCCATGTCAGTGACCGAAAAAGAATATGAGATAGTGCGAACAAGGGGGAGGATGTTATCAATGTTGGTGGAGTGATTAGTCTCGTAATGTGTAAGTTGGTCGATGGTGGAAATTTTCCCATTGTGGGGGAACATTATCATTCGAAACACAGAAGAGGCTACTGCCTTCATAGCATACATGTAGATAAATCCAAACAAGATATTATAATCAAGTGGGGCATCGATAACTTCAATGTCAATGAGGATGGTTTTTCCCCCAAGTTCTACAGGGAAATTTTGGAAGAGCCCTTTGGAGGATGATGGGCGACCATTGTAAGCTCTCAGGGTGATGGAAGATGGTACTAGCTCAGGTGAGCCAATTTTTTTACATACTAATTTAGACATGATGCATGTGGATGCACCTTCATCGATGATGCATCGATGAACTGTGATGTTCCAGATCTTAACTGGTATCTGAAAAGATACGAAGGCAGGGAGGCATGGTTCTCCACTATCTAGGTCAAAGGTGATGATTCAAGTATCAGCTGGGTTGAATTCCCCCAAGGAAGAAAGCAAGGGTTTCTGATGATATGGACATGTTTGGAGGACCTCCAATACATACATGGCTGCAGGAGACTGTGCTAAGTTGTCAACCAGACTGTAGCTATGTTCTTCCCTAGCATGAGGGTTATGTACATTTCGTCGTAATGACATGTGAGGTATACAAGGGTTTAGTTTAGTGTTAGGGCATCGAATCATTAATCGTTTTCCGCCTATAGATGGATCTTCTTCTGAGGTGGTTGGGGTAGATTCAGGGGGAACACTATATTGATTATCGTGTGTTTGCAGAAGAATATCTTCTTCGTTGGTAAGGAGGATGTTGCGATGAGTCAGATTTATGGTTTGATTGGGACTCAGGTTTTGATACTACCCCATTTGTGGTGGGGCGGGTATTATCTCCTATTGGGTATTCATCACAACTTGGTGTGGAATAGGTTTTTGAAAAATAGTCAAAGGTGGTGGTTGTAAATAATGTTGTGGGGCCTACTAAGGGGCAGGCGGTGCTAGAGGGAGTTCTATGTTCATGGATTCTTTCATCCATTTGAAGTCATCAATTTGGGGGAAATGGTGAGTATAATGTCCATATTCACAACATAGAGTGCAAGGGAAGTTAGTTCTGAGGTTATTTTTCTTCCCTTGTCATGGTTGATTTTTATTGTTTCCCCCTTGGGGGTTTTGGTTTCCTTGGTTCTGGTTTTGCCCAATGGGACGGTTTTGTTGGGGGTTATTTCCTACTGGTCCTGGGTTGTTATTGTTTCTATTTTTTCCTTTCTTCTTGTAATTATTCAATTGATGGGATGAATTTTTTGTATTCAATTATTCGAAAGTCTAAACTTGTTGAATGGGAGATGGTTGAACAAAGTTAACATTAGCATGTGGTTGTCCTGGTGGAGGAGCAACCAGCTATGGAGGACCAGGAAATTGAAAATATGGATTGTTTTGTGGGGACAATCCATATAGTATGTAGGAATTTGAAGCAATTCCACTATTTCTGGGGTTATATGCGGGGGTTGATCTCATTCTAGGTTGAGAGACCGAATTCATCATGGGTACCGGTGGGGGTCCACCCAATGGGGGAGGGGTAGCAACAGGATATGATTGTTGGTGAGTGGGAGGAGGGTAATAAGATGTCCCTCCATATGGTTGCATATATTGATGTGCACCATAAGTGGGTGATGGGTGGACATAAGGGTTGAGATGGGTCATAGAACCAATCAACCCATCCAGAATGTGGGACATCCCAGGTTTTTCCCAGTTCAATGGTATGGTTCGGGGTGCATTAGGTAATATTGTGTACAAATAACCTGATTGAGCATAGATGAGGTCAAACTGTTGGTCCTTATTGATGGAATCTTCTTCTGATTGAGGAAAAGTGGATGCTACATCCTTGGCAATAACATAGGCAAGTGTTTTGAGAAACCAATCAAGATGTTGTTCTTTGGAGGTTTCCTCTTTACACAAACTACGTCACTGATACCATTCATGGATGTGCTCAACTATATGGATAGGAGTGGTTTTTTTGAAATCGGAGAGAAGTTATAAGATAGTATCATGATGAATTAGTAGTTGGAAAAAGGACAAAAAGGCCTTGGCCAATGATTCAAAGGTCACATGGGACCCTAATTTGTTGTCCACATACCATTTGGTCGATGAGCCCGTGAGATTTCTTTGAAATAACCTTAAGCGGATGGAATCATCCATGATTTTGTTTGAAGAGCACCATAAGTGGAAGTCCATAACATGGTTGGAAAGATCTTCTGCTAGTTTTCCTTCAAATTTTAGAATATTTGAAGGTAGTTTTGTAGGCATATTGGGCCAGGTGGGGTCATGAAAAATGGGATCATTTGTGAGTTTGGTTAAATCAGGAATGTTGAGGGATGCTAGTATGGAATAGGGAGATTTGGTGGAGGATTAGTTCCAGACATTGTGTGATTAATTGATGGACATGTCCCTTGAGAGGGATTCGGTGGGTTTGTACTTCAACCTTGAGAAGATGTTTGACCCCTACTGCCTTGTGAAGGAGAAATAATAGATGGATGACCTTGGGTATTTGACCCAAGAAAAGTGGAACCAAGTAAAGTTGATCCCAAAACAGTAGCACTCATGGGGGTGCGAGATGGTTGAGTCGGTGAGTTGGTAATACTAGGGACTCCTCCTAGAATAGGAGGGATATTTTTCAAGTGTCTAGAATGACAGGTATTTTGTGGTTCCCCTATGGTTTCCGACTAGCAAATTGAATGTGTGCAAATGGTGACAAGAGAGAAGTAAATGAAAAAATTATTTTTATATTTTTTACCTTTACAAAATAGTATAACTCATAATTACATATAATCGAAGGAACTTCATACATAAATCAACTATAAATAAGCAAGCATGTGGATAGGTGGATTTTTTCCGTGTGGGGGAACAATAAAAACAAATGCTCTTGTCCTAAAATACCTACCATCCTTCCTCTTAATTCAACACCGAACCTTCCAATAGCACTCAATAGCAGGGTTTGAAGCCACCGGAAGAGGAACTAGTGAAGGTTGAAGTAATCAGTTATAATAACAGGTAGTGGGTGCATATCCTGAAAGAGCTGGTGATATTTCCCAATAGATAGACAAAATCTAATCAAGGTGCGATTGCATACCACAACCGCCACCTAGGTGGATATCCTATGTTTGGCGACTAAGTACCTAGGTCAAAGTGTGACATTTAGATTTTCAGCCTCATAAACGGGTCACGGGCTGGATTCCCTCACAAGAGTTGGGTGACTCAAGGAGGGATGTGCAGAACAAGTGGACCTTGGCCTTCGACCCTTCATGGGTATCTCCCTGCCTTATGGTGTAGGAACACTATACTTGGAGGATTTGAAAGATCCATATTCTCAACTTCTATTGTTTCAAAATGTGAGAACCTGATAATGGGGGGCTATGTGGATGCCTACCCCCGAGATCCTACTTAGACTAAAAAAAATCTTTTGGCACCTCCTGTGGAGGAAAATTTAGTGTGTTTTTAGAAAAAATTTAGATGTGGTGGGATGAGATATTGGGTTCATGGACCAACCTCGTTTGAATTAATTTGATGTGGATAATTTCTAGAGAAGTAGTCAGATCTTTTGGAATTCCTTTGGAGAAAGCCTATTTTGACCTCCATTATTCTAATAGAAATTGTGTGTGTGAAGAGTGGCTTTGTGTGCAAGAAAGTGAAAAGTGTGAAAATATTTTAATAAGTTAAGTGTGAGTTTGCAACACGTGGACTTCATGTGGTCTTTACAAATATTCTTACCTAGCTTACTATCTGTCTTTGGTACAACCTTGCGTAATATTTAAAGCCCTAAAGAACTAGAAATGTGGACATATGGGTCCCTACAAATCCTTTAAACTCCCTAAAATGTTGTCTATACCAAGACAACTTTTGAAACTATCCCATAATTGCAGACATGTTGGCATGTATGGGCCCATTACTTGATATTTAAAATTCCCTAGATTGTGATATAAACTAAGAAATATTTTTAGAAACTATCCTAAGATTGCAAACATGTGGGCATGTATGGGCCCTTACAAAGCTTTAATATGATTTCCAAAGACTAAGAGGAACCCTAGGGGGGATTTGTCCTCTCCTAAATGATTTTGTTAAGGGAGATGAAATGTCCTTTCAACCACCTTTTAGCCACCAAGTCACCCAAGAAGCCATGCATGTGGATGTGGGGGAGAAAAAAACAGGGGTGCATGGGATGCGTGCCTATTTCATTGATGGTTGTGCACAATGCACAATTGTTTCTCACACATTTGTGCATTAGTGAGAAGTTGTAAAGGGAACATGTGTGCACATGTGCGCACTTGTATGGGTGACAGTTGTGCATTGATGCACTAGTATTGTTCTGATAGCTGTGCATGAGTGCGCAACTGTGAAAAGAACATGTGCACACATGTCCACACCTGTCTAGGTGAAATCCACGCACTGAAGGAAAGGCTAAGGGGTTTGCAATTTTGAATTTTGTGATTCTTTTTATGGATGATGAGGCTGACCAAGTGTTTCTATGTGGATGCAGGTGATCAACACACTCTAGATACTATGATTCTAGTGCATTGGAGAGAGTGAGACTATGACTGTCTACGAGAGGGGGTGAGAGAGAATCCGAGTGTGCGGAAACACTTGGTAGCCTAAAGGTTGCTCAATTTCATCTACTGCCCACTAATATGTTCGTAGGATTTCCTGCTTCAATATCTGATTTCTATGTGGAGCACTCATCTGTAGTGCTTCATCATGAGAGGACAACAAATGACATTTTGGGTTGTCGAGGATGTATAATTTTTTATAGGGCTCCCATTCCATGGGATGGCCCTTCCTATGGACCCCCAGATGTCAGGGGATGAGCATGTGGGTGACTTGGTGGCTCGCCACTACACAGGGCCACACCCGATGTCAGATTCGATCATCCCTATCGAGGCGATTGAGGACCTCTTGACAGAGTGCATTGCCACTATGGTAGTGAGGATCTAGGGATACTTGGGGACTCAATGGATCACTGGAGGTCAGTTGAGGATCATGGAGTGAATCCTTGATGGGGAAATGTTTTCTTGGGGGATTATGTTGCACACCAGGATGCTGGGGAAAGTTAACCAATGTCGAAGATCTGACACTAGTGAATTTTCCTTTGGCTTGATTCTGGTGGCTTGGTTTCTAGAGAGGGTGCGTCTATTGTTCCGTAGGATTCTGTTGGAGCCTGCGGGGCCACGAGATCCATGAATGATGTGGTGGGGCCATCTATTGGCTCGACATGGGGGTGGAGAGGGTGGCCATTCTTGACAACCACGGTGGTACATGTGTGGTGACAGATTCCACAGGTGATACTAAGGTATCCATATGCTGGTATGGACTACTAACATCACCCTAACATGATGTTGCCTCCTGGGGAAGATTAGGATCAGAGAGGTATGTTTTTGTATTTATGTTTTTATGATTGTGATAGTTATCATTTGATTATATATGTATTTATGTATGTCAAATCTATCTTTGGTGTTGTTTTGCAGATGTGGGAACCCAACGCCAAGAGGCGGAGATGGTCGGGGAGCTGGCTCGTCGAGGACTAGTGCGACCATCACCTATAGATATGAGGGAAGGGAAGAGGTGGAGACTGAGATGATGTTGGTGTTGGACCAGCTCATGAGCCACAAGCAGAGGTCAAGGTGATGGTAGAGGACATGCGTTGTTGTTTCGATCAGGTGTTGCAGGGTATGCCCAAGGCCATGTGGGACCATATCCAGGATGAGGAGGTCCCAGAGTAGTACATGGGAATACCGGTCGAGTGGCAGAACATGATCCTTCAAGCAACTGTAGCAATGACAGTGATGACTGGTCGACTACCCCCTTGACCTAGAGGGTCTCTAACTGGTGGGACACCTCTAGATGATAGAGGACCTTGGGGGGGAGATTTGGGGGCACCATGAGTGTCGGGGTTATGTATTTATAGTATCAAGAGCCCATTTTGTATAGGGTATTTGATACCCATTTTGTATAGGGTAGTGGATACCCATTTTTGTACCTATAGGGGTGGGGGGGCTCACTGGCCTACGAGCGATGTATATGTATTTTTGTAAACACTTGATGACACTTTGATGATTTATATATATATGGATATACATTTTTTGTATTATATATGTCTCTATGTGTTGATGTTTTATGCTTATGATGCTTTTTCTATATGTTGTGACAAAATGTTTGATGTTTATGTATATAAAATTGTGTTTTAATGTGATAAATGCTAATCTAATACTAGGTTAGCCATGTTATCTGCTATTTGATTAAATTGTTTTGGAATATGTGTAAATGTGATTGAATCAAAGTTGTGAGATAATAGTCTAACTTGCAAGTGTTTGTGAAAGAGGCAAGGATCGTGAACGTGATATACATTGTTGAGTTGTAGGAAGACAAGTTGTGAATCTAATAGAATGCTAAGGTGACAAATGTGGCAGTGAATGGCCTCAATGAGGAGACCAATGAAGATGTTGTATTCAAGTTGGTTATTGGTGGTCGAGCCCAAAAATATTTCACTAGAGTGGAGCAGCACATGTGAGGGGGTATAGAGGGCCCAAGTGGCCGAAGCGATATTATGGGTCCAATGGCTAGCACCGTCAATGTAACCAATGTGGTAGGTTGATGGATGATTCACATGTCAATAACATGGATGATAGATCAAACATGAGGAATGGTGATAGAAAAGAAGACTAAAAACTCTACAAATGTGTACAAATAAAAACCTAAGGTAGAATAGCTATGCTGAGGTGTAAAAATTCTTTAGGTAAAACCCATGGTCGAGGCTATCATGGGAAATATCGTAGGCTAAGATGAGATCCCCTTCGCTGAATGAGTGAAGGTTTACATGGTGGTCGAAGGTGGCTTTGGACCATTTTTTAGCTTCCTCGTTGTTCTTTAATGAAGATTGATGATCTTCATCCAACAACTCTAAGGTCAACAAGCACTGCTCCATTGGAGAAATGTCGAGTAATAGATCAATGGTAGTGCATAACATGGGTATTTCGCACTCGATAGGGAGGGTGGATTTCATTCCATGGATGAGGTGGAATAGTGTAAAATCGGTGGGAGTTTTGACTATTGTGCAATAAGCCCATAACACAGAAAATAACATATAATTCCAGTTGGTCTTATGTTTGTTGACGGTACGTTGTAGAATGGTTTTGCAGACTTTGTTGATAGCCTTGACCTATCCATTGGACTGAGGGTAGTATGGGCAGGAAAAATCATGGGAGAAGCCTAACTTTGAGGAGATTTCTATGAATATCTCATTCTCAAAGTGTTTATCATGATAGAACACTAACTATAGTGGGAATATGAATCGAGTAATGACGTGGTTGAAGAAAACATGTGTTGTTGTGTCAGTGGTGTTGTTGAATGTGGTCATGGATTTGGCCCATTTGATAAAGTAATCTACTGCCACAACAATGTACTTGTGTCCATTACTGGATGGAGGATGGAAAGTTATGAAGTCTATGCCCCATTTGCAGAAGGGGTCGGAGGTGATGATTGGATGTAGAAGAGCTGGTGGTGCTCATGCTTTGTTGGCATAGAGATGTAATTTGTCGCATCTCTTGATAGCGTGGATGCATTCATGAAACAACATGGGATAGAAGTACCATGTTCGATTTATTTTTTGGGGCATGGATATACCCGAGAGGTGACCACTGCAAGTGCCACTATGGAAATCATTCAAGACTTTGTCAGGTTTGTCGATGGTCAGATATTGGCAAAGAATGGTGTTGACCCTGCATCGATAGAGGATGTCTCAAATGAGGAGGTATTAAGGAGCCTGATGGAGAATTCATTGACGATCGTCTCGAGCGAGATGAGACCCAAAATTCTGTGTACACAAGTAGACTAGGAGGTTGTTGTACCAGGGGTCATCAGAGGGGATGAAGAAGAGGTGTTCATCGGGGAAATCCATATTAATGAGGGATGCTTTAGCGTCCAAGGGAAAATCCATAATGAGTTCAGTGAGGACAAGTGTTTTCTTTATTTTGGGAGTTGAGAACTCTAGTTCATATTCCTGGAGGATAACGATCCATCATGAAAATTTTCCATTAATGTTTCATCGACTAAGAAAGTATTGCATGCAGTTGGAATTTTCTACGACCATGGTATTTCAAAGCAGAATATAATGGCGCAGATTTTGGACTATGAGCACAACTGCTAAGGCAAGTTTCTCATCATGATTGCACTTCAGGGGTGGCCCTGAAAGGTTTTTACTAGTGTAGTAAATGACATGTTCATGCTCGTCATCCCATAATTGGATGAGGACTCCTTCTACTAAAAAGTCTGAGGCTAACAAGTAGAGGATGTAATCATGATCATAGTCTAGGGGAAAAATTAAAGGGGCATTAGATAAGGCAGATTTTAAATAATCAAAATTTGTTTGGGCATGTTCTTCCCATTGAAATGGGATATCATGACGTAGTAAGAAGAGAAAATCATGTGTGCGAGTGGCGTAGTATGGGAAAAAATGACGTAAAAAGTTGGCTTTGCCTTGTAGGCTCTGCAGTTGATGTAAATTCCTAGGTGGTGGAATTTTTTTGATAGATTAGACCTTGAGGAGGTCCACCATGATGCCATGTTAGGATGCAATGAACCCAAGGAGGTGTCTATAAGTGATGCAAAAGACAAACTTGAGGGGGTTCAAGAAGATATTGTACTGGAGACATTGTTGGAAGACGATGCGAAAGTCATCTAAATGCATAGTTTTCTTTTTGGATCGAGCAGTGAGGGATTCCAAATAAGCAAAGATGATGTGAGAAATATCATGGAAAACATATGTCCTGGCCCATTGAAAAGTAGCACCTACATTCTTGAGTCCAAAGGGCATGAAATGATAAGAAAAGGTACCCCAAGGGGTAGTAAAAGTGATTTTATACTGATTTGTTGGATGGATTTGGATTTGATTGTAGCCGGATAACCCATCCATAAAAGAAAGTGCCTCATGGCCGACACAGTCATCGATAATTTGGTCAATGAAAGGGTTTGGGAAGTTGTATTTGGGACAAGCATGATTGAGATCATGAAATTATGTGAAAACACAAATATTGCCATGTTTCGTGTTAACATGGACGAGATTGGATACCCATGAAGTGTACGCAATGGGGTAGATAAACCCGATAGAGCACAACTTGTCAATTTCAGCTTTGATATCCACAACTTTGGATGGGTGAAGGGGGTGTTCCTTTTGGTGAACTGGGGCGACATATGGCCAAGTTTCAATGTGATGTTCAACTATAGATGGATCAAGGTCAAGCATCTTCATATATGACCAAGACAAAATGTCTCAGTATTCATGAAAGAGAGATTTATAAGAAATTATTTGTTTAGTGGAGCATGCAACACCAATAGTGATTTCTTCTATGATTCCCGGTTTAATGGAAATGTCAATTTTGAGAGTGGGGGAGATGTTGGCTATGTTTCCTTATTCAAAAGTATTTGGGGTAGGAATAGGGTTGTTGAACCAGTCTATATGCCCCGAAGGAATAAAATCCTTGGTTTTGATTGTACATATGGAGGCTTGGGTAGGAGGATAAAAGTCCTCTTGTTAAATAAAAAGTGCTCCATGATGGAATGCATTCCATGTGAAATTGGGGGTAGTGATTTCCTCAAGGATATCTTCGTCCCAGTGAAAAATGCAAGAATACATGGGATCCTGGGAGATGACCAGGGGAATGGTCAATGGTCAAGCATTGGTGTCCTCAAGTGGTGAGGATGCAGACAAGATATTATGTATAGGATGTGAGGGAACCTTGGAGATAAAATGAATTTATCGATACTGTGGAGGATACCTTATTCACACGAGGACTGATGACAAAATATAACAAATGCCAGTGATGTGAGCTTCAGTAAGGGGTGGTTGAGAGGGATCTGGCCAAAATGTTTGGCGTACTTCAGCTAACATTTGGAAAAAATGATGTAGAGTTGGTTAATGATGAGTGTAATGGTTATACTCTGAACATATGGCACAAGTGAATTTGGTTCTCAACTCTTTATTGACAATAGTGGAGGACTTCATAGTAGTAATGGATGTACTTAGTGGAGTGGTGAGCAATGTGGTTGCTCTAGGTAGTTGGATCAGATTCCATAACTCGATAAGAGTAGGGCATCAATTAGTGGGGTTCCATTCTCTTTCACATAGTGCGCAAGGAGGTTGAACTCGAGGAGGAAGTGGAGTTGTGGGCTCTTTCTTATTTCGTCTACCCCCAGTGCTAGAAGTGGTGCCAATAGTTGGGGGTGATGGTGGTGTGGAAGGAGCCTGTACTGGGACCTGCATCAGTATTCTTTCTGTATGAGGAGGTAGGGATGGTTTAGGAACCATCACGAGTGGATGAAGATACCATACAGGGATGGAAAGCACCATGTTAGGAATATTAAGGGTTCCAACTGCCTGGAATGCTTGGACTCCAAGTGGGGGGTAGAAGAAGGGAATTTGGGTAATGGATTGGGATATTGTCTCCCAAACTGGGACTTTCCCCTGGAGGGGGGTGAAATATGGGATAACTGGTGCAGTGGGGTTCTCAGAGAATTATTGAGGTAATATTTTTCCAACTGGTAGAAATTCAATGTGGGGAGGTTCCTCGATGGGAGGACCATTTTCTCCGATATCAGTTCCATTAGAAGATACTACACACACTTGTGTCGAAGGGTGTAGGAGGGGTGACACTCCATGATATGCCCCCAACAAGGATGGGTCCTTGAAAATGTATGGACCCATGTCGATGACTAAATGAGCGTCTAAGCCAGTTCGGACAAGAGGAAGAATGTTATCATTGTTGGAGGAATGATTAGTTTCGTAATGTGTAATCTAGTCGATGGTGATGATTTTACCTTTGTGGGGGAACATCATCATTTGAAACACATAAGAGGATACCACTTTCAAAGCATACATGTATCTACATCCGAACAAGATATTGTAATCAAGTGGGGTGTCGATAACTTCAATTTTGATGAGGATGGTTTTTCCCCCGAGTTCCACAGGGATGTTTTGGAAGAGTCCTTCAGGGGACGATGGTCGATCATCATAGGCTCTTAGGGTGATAGAAGATGGTAACATCTCATGGGAGCCAATATTTTTCCATAATACTTTGGACATGATGCATGTGGGTGCACCTTCATCAATGATACATCGATGTAATGTGATGTTCCATATCTTAACTAGTATCTGAAAATCTACCAGGGTGGGGAAGCATTGTTCTCCACTATCTAGATGAAAGGTGATCGGTCTGGTATCAGTTGGATTGACTGCCCCCAGGTTGGAAAGGAATCATTTCCATTGATTTGGATAGGTTTGGAGGACCTTCAATACAGACATGGAAACATGAGATTGTGCTAAGTTGTCGACCAGACTGTAGTTATGGGCTTCCCTAGAATGAGGATTATGTACATTCTGTCGTAACGACATACAAGGTATACGAGGGTTTGGTTTAGTGTTAGGGAGTGGAATCATCAATGGTGGTTTGGATGTTGTTGGATCCATTTCTAAGGTGGTTGGGGTAGATTCAGGGGGAACATCGTATTGGTGACTTGTAGGTAACAATAATATAATTTCTATTGTTTATAAGTTGCCTACACAGGGTCTCTAAATTTTCATTACTCATCATGACCATTGTCACTAAACGACACTTGTCACTTGTATCTTTTTACATATCTTCCTTTCGATTTTTTTTTTCATGAGTGTAAGCATGAAAAATCACCGCTGGAATTGACACTTTGTTTCGATTTTTTATTAAATCAAAACTGTTCATATGGTCTATTATCGAATTGTCATATTTTTTCTATGAACATGATTGTTCTCCTTTTTTATAACTCTTTGGTTCTAAACGTGGCTTGGTTACATAAGTGAAAGACCTCCACTCATTGATATTCGATTGATATTAATGGAGTTTTGATTCATAAAAAATTTAATTATTCAATTTTTATTTGATACACTTACCTTTGTAATCAAGCTATGAATGTGTGTACTATGGTTTTCCAAGTGTTCTGATCCTCATACGTTCCCAATGCCAAGGTGTCATATGAAGTAAAGCATGCCATTACGCTTTTGTATGGTCTCGGACTTCATGATTTTGTTCCCATGCATGGTGATTAATGCCTCTGCCTACCGCTTGAAATGTCATAGCATTGTTTTGTTGAGGCTCGAGGCTATGGCTCTGTGGCCTTTTATCAAACCCTACCTATAGGTTCTGTGTTGATTCCCTTCTATTCACCATGGATCCAGTGGTAAGGATCGAGCCCAATGGCATCCAAACCTTGCTATTGTATGATAACACCAAGGATGATTTAGAAAGGAACGATTAGCATTTATTCATTGAAATTTTTAAGGGTTTCAATATGAGAGTTTCCCAAGAGTTCACATTGACCTTCGATGGCTGCATAGAAAAGATAGGTGATGTGTAGCTAGAGGTAACTAAAGATTTTTTAAGCCAAGCCATGGGTTTAAAAAATGGTTAAAGAACGCAAAAGTTGAAGAGGTCCCCTGGACTTTGATGTTCACCTCATGAAAAATCACTAGCTGAGATCGAGGTATGCTAGTCTCATCCTTAAAACCTAGGTGGCATGATCTACTTGCTATTGTGAAACAATTCATTACGTGTGAAGGAATATTTGGGTTAATTTTCCGGTATCATCTGCGATTGCTTATGAGTTTCATTGGCTTCCCATTGAATATGCCCTACTTCCTGCTTAGAAGTCTGTACAAGATGGGAAAATGGTTTAGGAGGTAGAGGTCTGATTTGAGTTTATTGCACCATGGGCTCATAAAAATTATCCTTGTGCATCAATTGCAATTACAAAATGATTGTTGGGATGCATTTATTTTACGAAATGACTTTGGCAACAGTGAGTTGGGACAAGCTGATAAGTCGGTTATCATAGAAATCCTTGTGAAACCTATCGCCTCTCCTCCACTGCTACTGCCTTGTGATCTTTCCCTTAATAATGAACCCTCTACCTACCCTGATGTTACTCAACTAGACAATCAACCGGGTTCACACCCTAAGAGTTGCACTAAAATTGTTAAAAAACCCATAGGGAAGAAGCTAAAAGGTAGCGTCAATGTTAATTACAAGAATAAAAGGGCTGGTCATTTGATTTCACGATGTGCTCGAAATAAATTAAAACCCTGTGCAGACACAAACAACACAATTGAATTAAGTGAAGACTCAGATTCAAAAATTGAGAGGTTTTTGGCTGAAGAAGACCCCGTGTCATACGGGCTCTATCCTGACACTCCCTATGACTATGTAAACAACCTACCTCCATGTCTAAAAGGTAATCCCAAATTTCCTAGCATCCAACTCTGTGACAAACCTACCTTTCACGTGGACGGTTCTCCAACTCTTAATGTTGTCAATGCTAATGCACAGTCCCTACATCCACAGTGTGATGAGTGTCGATCCTGGATCGATAGGTATTATACGAATGTGCCTTGGCTACAGTGCTGGCTTAAATATTTAAAAGAACAAGTGGATTTGTTGACAAACGAGAACAGTAGACTCCAATCCATAACCCAAGAAAAGGAGAAACGCCTAAAAACTATAGGATATGTCATTTTCAAGAATGTAGAGGCAGCAACAGCAATCGTAAACTCCAAGATTGGTTGATATGTTTTAATCCCATGATTTGAGGTATGATCTTTTTGGATTTTAGTATTATTTTGTCACAATCAAGTTAGGATATATGATTTGATTGAATATATTTCCTTTCTTATAAAGATTAGTTTGTTTTGTTTGTTGAATAAAATATGATTGTAGTTGTAATTATAACTAGCTATAGAATCGTAAGATTCTGTAGCCAGTTAGAAAAAATTGAATTGCTTGATTTGACAATTGAAAACATATCTAATGTTTCCCCATTTTCAATTGTTTTCAGGAACCCATGATTTGCAAGGAGATATCAGGCACTGTTGATATCCTTTAGCCATATCAACTTTGTGTTTTTAGTAAATATATTAGGCTGTTGGTATTTTGATATCAAGTAGAATCAGAGAGGTTGCATCCCCCATATTTTTGGAACCAATTTGATATTATCAATAGGAAACATTTTGTTCCTGGAACCTATATAAGCATGTTATTTTGTAAACATGGCATCATCTCAGCCTGGGGAAAGACTATGGATTTTTCATTTACAAACTTGAATGAAATATAATACTCGTCACACCTTTAGCTTTTCCGTATTTTGTTTTTATTCAAGTCATGTTTATTTCAATTTGTAAATATATTATGATTTCTTTCACTGTCAAGGTTTACTGCAAGTTGATAGAATAAAAGTTTATATATTATCCATGTTTCATGTTCCATATTTAACAAATAGTAATCATTCATTCAATTTGAATTAAGAGGTTTATCTCTAATTTTGATCAAACGTTTATATGCAAGTTCTCACAGCAAAGTTTTTCTTAATGTGGTTGCTTGTAAAATTATGAGATTGTTGTGATCATATCTCTTATATGTTCTATCATTCGAATTTCACCATTACTTCTTCACATTTATTAGAATAAAATTGTAGGATCTACTACAGGTTTACGTCGTTAGACAAGGAAACTGGATGTTGCACATTGAACAGATATTGGATGCGACAACAGGTCATCCTGTTATTTGATTACATTAGCATAATAAATATAGAAGTCCCCTATAGTTAAAACAATTTTTAGCATCTATTGTTTCTTATGTTTAATTAGACAGTTTGATATTTGATTTCTTTTATATAAACATTATAAGAAAACAAATGATAAAGATTAGATAATAGTTTTACTGTTGTTTAAAAAATCAATTTACATTCGATTTTCACGGATTTAAATTAAAATTCGTATTTTGTACATATTATATATATCTTAGAATTAGAATTATTTGTATGTATTGTACATATGATAAGTAGAGTTATTTTATAAGTATTAGTTAGTTAAATTGTAAATACATATTATATATATATATATATATATAGTTTTCAACGATTGTTATTTATTAAGTTATTGCATTTCCTTTAGTTTTTTTTTTCTCTCTCTTTAGGACTTAGATCGGCCAATGAAGCTACTAAACCCATCGAAGTGGATTAATCCAAATGGATTGGGTTAATTAGACAACACCAGACCAGATTCACTCCTCCAGTTGATGAGCGGTCAATTTCGCCCATCAATAAATGGTGCTAGAAGGAGGGCCTGAAAACTATTAATGGCATGAGAAGTCGTAAGACTCCTCCCCCACCTACCTGCTCACCTATAGTAAATAGAAGTCATTCAGATGACAATGTTTTCCCTCAAGCAGCAACCACATTAAACGATGATCTACGGATCACAGTTGAACCAGTAACTCCAAATCCTACGGGTGGTGACATAGAAGAGATTGTTCGACAATATCTCATAAGAATGCACAATGAATTAGCCCATATAAGACAACCAAACCGACATTTGAATCAGCCATTAGACTTATTTGATATCAGAGAAAAACTTGGAGGTATTGACCTTACCTTAAACCCTATAGATCCAATCCTCACTCCTGCAGCAGGAGGATCTGGTATACCACCATCACCACCTCCTTCATCTCCTTCTTCTTCTGGAGAAGAATCCTCTGAAAAAGGTAGTTCCTCATCCCAACCTTCGACACCACCCACACCTATGGCCAATCCAAAAAACCCTGCCAGACCTTGGCTTGACCAAGATGCAGTGGCCATAACTGGGCCTCAACATCCTTTGCCCAAACACCTGGAGAAATGGCTCCCTAAGTTTGACCCAGACTCCAAACAGATCGCTGAAGATCACATCAAAAAGTTTATGTTAGCCATTAGACTCCATATTGTTGAGCACGAAGACGTAGTCTGTATATTGTTTCCCTACACCTTTGAAGGCAATGCCTCTACCTGGTACTTTGCCCAACAACCCCACACCATCGTGTCATGGGAGAAATTTGAATCCTGTTTCCTTGAGAAGTTTAGAGACGACAAGTCTCCTGAAGTTCTAGTCATGGAGATTTCTAGTTTAAAAATGAACCCCAAAGAAAAGAAAAAAGACTTTAATCAAAGGTTCCTCACACTAAAGAACCGAATCCCCACAGATTCAATGCCTGCCGAGAATCTTATAGTCGTATACTACACGAAAGCCTTACATCAAAACATATCCATTTGGGTAAAGAGATCCAAAAAATCCACGTTGTTAGAAGCCTTCGAAGAGGCCATTCAGATTGAGAAAGACATTCTCAGATTAAAAGACACCACTAGCAACGATATAGAGACTAGTTCATCTTCCAAAAAGAAAATCGAAATCCTTCCTAGACCTTCCCAAAACAAAGCTCAACCTGAGAGTTCGAATTTAGAAAACTTACAGAAAGTCGTTCAAAAATTGTCCAACCAAGTTATAGATTTGAAAAGGTCAGTTGAAGAAGATTCTTCGAGCAAAGGGCCTTAAAAACCCCCTTTTAGGAAGCCTTTTCCCACCAACCGACCTAGTTCAAATATTGAAGGCCTAAATCGAGAAAGCCTGCAATTTTCTATTCAAACGATCCTAGAAGCACACAATAACTTGATTCCTCCCGAGATTCTTGAAGAAGTAGTTGAACAAGAAACAATGGAAGAAGATGAATCCTCTCCGAATATTTTCGGACATTTTTCGGATAGCATTTTTCAAGCTAATTTTGAAACAGTGCATCCTTACAATACTAGGAATAAGACAACAAATAAGCCTTCTTCTGAAATCACTACGACTTTGCCTCCAAAACACTCTAAATCGACTGAGACTAAATAGAATTCAGTAAACCCAAGTTTAGATTATGATTTAGTTGAGGATCTAAAAAAGCTTAGGGATAACATTTCTTTTTACGAATTATTAAAATTCCCTTTTCTTCTGCAAAAAATGTTGTAGAATATTGCAGAGAACAACAAAAATAGCAATCCGAACAGTAACAAAGGTGTTCAAAATAGCCCCAAAATTCCTCAGAAGGCCTCCACCAAAACTACATCCGAACCTCATGAAAAAAGAGACCTTCCTGTAAATAATGTAACAAATGTAGATAAACCAGTTTCAGAGGCTGTGAGTAAAAAACAACAAACTTCCACCATTAATACTCGCAGAAATGTCCCTCCATTTTTGTTCACTTTTGAAATTTTCAATAGGAATGTACATAATTTTATGGTATATTCAGGTGCATCATCTAACGTAATGCCTTGGTCTGTTTGTCAAAAGATTAATGTTGAAGTTCAACCATCCAACCTGAAAATTATCCATCTTGATCGAACTAGTGTTAAAGTGATAGGCGAATTAATAAATGTGCTTATAAGATTATCGTCTAATCCTAAAGTTCATGAAGTGATTGATATTATTGTTGTAGATATCCCAGAAGTTTATGGTTTGTTTTTAAGTAGAGATTGGTCAGAACAATTACATGGCTATTTTGCAACGGATTGGTCTCACTTGTGGCTCCCCGAGAATGGAAAGCCCAATAGAATCAAGGTAAATCGTGAACGCTATCTAAAGTTCACGGTGACTAATCTAAATGATCCCAATGAACCATTCACTCCTTCTGCCGATTTACCCGAAATACAGGGGATGGATACTTTTTTCGGTAATTTAATGGCCGAAACTTCTACTATCACTAACCCAGAACAACAGTCTGAAATTTTGACATATACGCAGCCAACAACTTCCTCTCGGTGGTCACATACAACCGACGAAAATCAAATATGGTATTTTTACTTTGATGGGTCAAAATCTAAGGAAGGAGATGGTGCAGGGTGCGTGCTCATCGATCCAGCAGGCAACAAGACTCTGATTGCTTTCTAGTTAGAATTCAAATGTACAAACAATACAGCTGAATATGAGGCACTCTTGCAAGGCCTCAGAAAAGCATTAGATCTGAATATTCAAAATTTGACTGTCTTTGGTGATTCGGAAATTGTGGTTAGACAGGTAAAAACTTCTATCCACTGTTTATCCCTGCACCTTAAAAGCTATCAAACTGAGGTATGGAATTTGACGAACAAGTTTTCTGCATTTAACATAAATTCTATTCCTAGATTGAATAATTCGGAAGATGATTTGTTAGCTAACATCGCTTCAAAACTTTGTCCTGCAGAAGGATTATCTCCAAATGCATTTTCTGTCGAACTGTTGTTCAGACCATCCATCCCAGACAACATCACAAATTGGAGAGTCTTCGATGACGATCAATAGATTATAATTTTTCTGCATATGGAAGAAACTTTCTAGGGCGCAGTGATCGATGAAGGTACCCATGACGAAAATCTTCATGAATTTATAGTAATACCTAATCTGAGATCCCCAGAATCTTCATCAGACATGGTAAACTCTATCCCAAAATCTGTAGTTAGATTAGAAAAATTTTATGATCTTCATGACAAGTTTAGAAAATCAGTGAACTGTAAAACGAATAGTTCCTCTTTGACGCATGAAAAAATAAATTTGGGAACTAAAGACAACCCACAGTGCATTAATTTAGGGGTGGGGTGTTCTGAGCAAAAAAAAGTAGCATTTATTAAGTTGTTTAAGGAATTCAAAGATATTTTTTCTTAGACATACGATGACTTAAAAACCTTTGATCCTAACATCATACAACACGTTATTCCCATGAAACCACAAACCCAACCTTTTCAACAAAAGTTAAGGAAAATGCATCCAAAACTTGAACCAACAGTCAATAAGGAATTAAACAAACTCTTGAACGCTAATATAATCTTCCCAGTTATGCACACACAATGGGTCTCTAATCTTGTCCCTGTCAGAAAGAAGAGTGGTGAAATCTGACTATGTGTCGATTTCTGAAATCTTGACCGAGCGTCTGATAAAGACAACTACCCTATCCCTCCCATGGAACAGATCCTTCAACAGGTGTATGGTTCTGAAATATTATCCTTGTTGGATGGTTTTTCAGGGTATAACCAAGTCCTTATGTCTCCTCCAGACAAACTCAAAACCACCTTTCGCGCTCCATGGGGCACCTACTCTTATAGAAAGATGCCCTTTGGACTCATAAACGTTGGTGCCACTTTCTAGAGAGCGATGGGCATCGCTTTCTGAGGCTTAATCAATCAATCTGTGGTAGTTTACTTGGATGACGTCATTGTCTTCTCAAAAAATAAAGAAGATCATCTAGCTCATTTAAGATCCGTTCTACAACGATGTCGTAAGTACGACATTTCTTTGAATCCTAAAAAATCTAGCTTCGTAGTAGAACAAGGTAAGCTCCTTGGATTCATTGTATCAAGCGAAGGGATGATTATCGACCCTGAAAGAACTCAAGTCATTTCGAAACTACCCCCTCCCTCGTCAAAAAATTCCATGTAATCTTTCTTAGGTCAGATAAACTTTGTTAGGAGATTCGTCCCCATCTTTTCAGAAATGGTGAGACCATTACAAAACTTAATAAAAAAGGATGTACAGTACCATTGGGGACCTTTATTATGCCAGGATTTTTATTCAATAAAAAAGTCCATAATAGACGCTCCTTCTCTAATGAGCCCCGACTTTTCGCAAGACTTCACCCTCTACATGTTTGCCTCTGACCGATCCTACGCTGTTTTCCTAACTCAAAAGAACATTGAAAACAACGAAGTCCCAATCGCCTTTATGAGTTTAGCATTCAAAGGGGCGGAACTTAATTACCCAATAGTAGATCAGCAAGACTATGCTATTTTCAAAGAAGTAAAGCACTTCCGATCTTATCTGTTGAAATCTAGGACGAAAATCATTGTCCCTTACCCAACTGTCAAAAATCTGTTAGTACAGAAAGAACTAGGCGAAAAAAGGGCAAACTGGGTCACATCCTTACAATAATATGATATAGAAATCACCCCAGCACAAATAGTAAGAGGCCAAGGTTTATGAAAATTGGTCACTGATTCAACTGTAGGACAATAAGAGGAAAATGATATGTTAAATCCAGGACAACACTATCAAAATCAAATCTATTGTGCACAAAACCCTGTTAGACTTTAGTCCCTAGTATGATGACATAAAAAAAAAAATTATACACGGATCAACTCCATGTCACCTTGATCCCACAAAAAGGAGAGCACTAAGATTAAAATCTACTTATTTTCAGTTGATTAATGATATTTTGTTTCGTCAAAATTTTGATGGAGTACTAATGCGTTGTCTTGAGAAGGATGAAGCAGAAAAAGTCTTATTGGAATTGCATGCAGGAGAAGTTGGTGGGCATTTTGGTGGAGACACCACTTCCCATAAAGTATTAAGAGCTGGTTATTACTAGCCTACCCTTTTTAAATATGCTCATGCTTTATGTCGCAAGTGTGTGATTTGTCAAAAAACATCTAGATGGATACAAAAACCAGTTTTCCCTTTGCAACCAGTTTCGGTAGACTCCCCTTTTTAGCAGTGGGGTTTGGATATTATAGGCCCAATCAATCTTCCATCCTCGCAGCAGCATAAATATATCATAACAGCCACAGATTACTTCATCAGGTGGTCCGAGGCTGCCCCATTAAAAGTTGTAAATACTAGCCAGGTAATATCCTTCTTGAATTCAAATATTATTACTCGTTTCGGTATCCCCGAATGCCTGGCATTTGATAATGCTTCTTATTATTTATCTCTTGAAATGAGTGAGTTCACTCTAGAAAAATGAATTAAATTAAAGTATTCTGCCAGCTATTACCCCCAAGGAAATGATTTGGCAGAATCGACTAATAAAAATTTGATCAAAATTATCAAGAGAACGGTCTCCGAAAACCATAAAAATTGGCATAACGCATTGTTAAACGCAATCTGAGCTGATAGAGTAACTCCTAAAACTGTTGTGGGTAACTCACCTTTCTTTCTCGTTTATGGTAGGGAGGCGATTCTTCCACCACATGTCCTTCTTCCATCTCTGCAGTTATCGCAAAAAGTGTAGGAAGAAGACTGTCCCCCTTTGGAGAGTCGAATTAACGCTTTGTTAAAATTAGAAGAAGTGAAGGCTCAAGCAAAACGGAAATTGGATCAACATCAACTCATTGTTAAAAAATGTTTTGATTCCAATTCTACCTCTGACAGAAATTTTGAGGTAGGTGACCTTGTCCTAAAATGGGACAAACCTCATGAGGGAAAATGAGAGCATACAAAGTTTCAGAACTTGTGGTTGAGACCATTTTTAATTGCTGAGAAATTGGGTCCTAGTTCCTTCCGATTACAGAATTTAGAGGGACAACCAAACACCTTTCCAATGAATGTCCAAGATCTAAAAAGGTACTTTGCTTGATGATTCTCCCATGTACACTTTGTAAATATTTTTTGTTTTGTTTGTTGTTTGCTTTTCTTTTCTGGTTTGTTTTTATTTTTCCCTTATGATTATCGGTCTTTCTTTTTGAAACACACATGCCTACATCATGGGATAGCTCAGACGAAGAGAACATAAAAATTTCCCCTCCAAAATGACTGTTGAAAGTTGTTTAAACATCGATTGTGGTATTTTTCTGAGTTTGCAGCCAGGTTGAAGATAACTTGTTGTTTGAAAAGCGTTTCTTGATTTCAATCTACAACTAAAGGTATTCACGATCATCCACAAAAATTATTTTTATGCTGTCCCTATTCCTTAAGAGAACAACTTGAAAATGTCTCCCTGCTCTTGAAAGTCGGTTTTATTAACAAACTATTTCTAGATCTTAATGAAGGACATCTAAGAAATTTCTTCAAGGTCTGTAATTTACTAAGATGTGTCCAAAAACCAGGATTTTCAGCGTCACCCCACTCTATTAAATATCTTTAAAACTAAATAAACCTTCAGAGAGTTGTGGGAAGTGCTTGTAAACCTGCCAGGATACTGAACAGGTCTTCTGGCAGCGAGTAAATGCATGCATGACACCAAGATAACTTCACCAGGGTACTGAACAGGCCCACTGGCAGCGAAGCAATGTGAGGTAAATGAAAATTATCAGATATGGATTCTTTTTTACCTTAAATGTCCTTCGTTCTGATCTGGAACTTCTTGACAGGATACATATATCGAAGTGGGTTAATTGACATCCTTGTCGAGGCTATGGATACCGGCTAGCAGCAGTGGCCCTATCAACAGTATTGAATATTTTAACTTTAATATCATGATTCTCTTCTGTTAAGATTGTTGTCAATTTTTGTCTCTTTAAAAATACCAGTTGTCTGAAAACGAGAATGCATTATAATTGTTTACGATGTTCAGACAGCTTTTTGATTATTTTTTATTCGAAGTTTTTTCTGATTATCATAATCTGAATTCATTCATTTGGCAGAGATAACTGCTTCTCTGAGCGTGTCGCCATTGTTGGCAGGAATAATATAATTTATATTGTTTATAAGCTTCCTACACAGTGTCTCTAAATTTTCATTACTCGTCATGACCATTGTCACTAAACAACACTTGTCACTTGTCGCTTTTTACATATCTTCCTTTCGATTTTTGTTTTCATGACTGTAAGCATGAAAACTCGCATCTGGAATTGACACTTTGTTTCGTTTTTTTATTAAAGGAAAACTGGTCATATGGTCTATTATCGAATTGTCATATTTTTTCTATGAACATGATTGTTCTCCTTGTTTATAACTCCTTGGTTCTAAACATGCCTTGGTTACATAAGTGAAAGACCTCCACTCATTAATATTTGATTGATATTAATGGAGTTTTGATTCATAAAACTTTTAATTATTCAATTTTTATTTGATACACTTACCTTTGTAATCAAGCTATGAATGTGTGTACTATGGTTTTCCAGGTGTTTTGATCCTTATGCGTATCCAATGCCAAGTTTTCATATGAAGTACAACATGCCATTACTCTTTTGTATGGTCTTGTGCTTCACAATTTCGTTCCCATGCATGGTGATTAACGCCTCTGCCTACCATTTGAACTGTCATAGCATTGTTTTGTTGAGGCTCAGGGCTATGGATCTGTGGATTTTTATCAAAACCTACATGTAGGTTCTGTGTTGATTCCCTTTTGTTCTCCATGGCTCCAGTGGTAAGGATCGATCCCAATGGCATCCAAACCTTGATATCGTATGATAATGCCAAGGACAATTTAGAAAGGAACGGTTGGCGTTTATTCATTAAAAAATTTAAGGGTTTCAATCTGAGAGTTGCCCAAGAGTTCGCATTGACCTTCGATGGCTGCAGAGCAAAGATAGGTGATGTGCAGCTAAAGGTAACTGAAGATTTTTTAATACAAGCCACGGGTTTACCAACTGTCGGGCAAAAATGGTTCAAGAATGCAAAAGTTGAAGAGGTCCCCTGGACTTTGATGTTCACCTCACAAAAAATCACTAGTTGCGATTGAGGTATGCCAGTCTGATCCTTAAAACATAGGTGGCATGATATACTTGCTATTGTCAAACAATTCATTACATGTGAAGGAAGAGTTGGGTTAGTTTTCCTGTATCATCTGCGATTGATTATGAGTTTCAATGGCTTCCCATTGAATATGCCCTACTTCCTGCTTAGAATTTTGTACAAGATGGGAAAATAGTTTAGGAGGCAGAGTTCTGATTCAAGTTTATTCCACCATGGGATCATAAAAATTATCCTTGTGCATCAATTGCAATTACAAAATGATTGTTGGGATGCATTTATTTTACGAAATGACTTTGGCAATAGTGAGTTGGGACAGGTTGATAAGAAGGTTATCATAGAAACCCTTGTGAAACCTACCGCCTCTCCTCCACCGCTCCTTCCTTGTGATCTTTCCCTTAATAATGAACCCTTGACCTACCCTGATGTTACTCAACCAAACAATCAACCGGGTTCACACCCTAAGAGTTGCACTAAAATTGTTAAAAAACCCACAGGGAAGAAGCTAAAAGGTAGCATCGATGTTAATTACAAGAAAAAAAGGGTTGGTTGTTTGATTTCACGATGTGCCCGAAATAAATTCAAACCCTGTGTAGACACAAACAACACAATTGAATTAAGTGAAGACTCAGATTCAGAAATTGAGAGGTTTTTGGCTGAAGAAGACCCCGTGTCATACGGGCTCTATCCTGACACTCCCTATGACTATGTAAACAACCTGCCTCCATGTCTAAAAGGAAATTCCAAATTTCCTTGCATCCAATTCTGTGACAAACCTACCTTTCATGTGGATGATTCTCCAACCCTTAATGCTATCAGTGCTAATGCATAGTCCCTACAGCCACAATGTGATGAGTGTCGATCCTAGATCGACAGGTATTATACGGATGTGCCTTGGCTACAGTCCCAACTTAAATCTTTAAAATACCAAGTGGATTTGTTGACAAACGAGAACAGTAGAATCCAATCCATAACCCAAGCAAAGGAGAAATGCCTAAAAACTACAGGATCTGTCATTTTCAAGAATGTCCAGGAACCAACAGCAATCGTAAACTCCAAGATTGCTTGATATGTTTTAATCCCATGATTTGAGGTATGATATTTTTGGATTTTACTATGATTTCGTCACTCTCAAGTTAGGATATATGATTCGATTGAATAGATTGCCTTTCTTATAAAGATTAGTTTGTTTTGTTTGTTGAATAAAATATGATTGTAGTTGTAATTATAACTAGCTACAAAATCGTAAGATTCTGTAGCCAGTTAGAAAAAATTGAATTGCTTGATTTGACAATTGAAAACATATCTAAAATTTGCCCATTTTCATTTGTTTTGAGGAACCCATGATTTCCAAGGAGATATGAGGCACTGTTGAGATCCTTTATCCATATCAACTTTGTGTTTTTAGTAAATAGATTAGTTTGTTGGTATTTTGATATCAAGTAAAATCAGGGAGGTTGCATCCCCCATATTTTTGGAACAGATTTGATATTATCAATAGGAAACATTTTGTTCCTGGAACCTATATAAGCATGTTATTTTGTAAACATGGCATCATCTTAGCCTGGGGCAAGACTATGGATTTTTCATTTACAGACTTGAATGAAATATAATACTCGTCACAACTTTAGCTTTTTCATATTGTGTTTTTATTCAAGTCATGTTTATTTCAATTTGTAAATATATTATGATTGCTTTCACTGTCATGGTTTACCACAAGTTGATAGAATAAAAGTTTATATATTATCCATGTTTCATGTTCCAGATTTAACACACAGTAATCATTCGTTCAATTTGAATTAAGAGGTTTATCTATGATTTTGATCAAACGTATATACGCAAGTTCTCACAGCAAAGTTTTTCTTAATGTGGTTGCTTGTAAAATTATGAGATTGCTATGATCGTATCTCTTATATGTTCTATCATTCGAATTTTACCATTACTGCTTCACATTTATTAAAAGAAAATTGTAGGATCTGCTGCAAGTTTACTTTGTCAGACAAGGAAATTGGATGCTACACATTGAACAGATATTGGATGCGACAACAGGTCAGCCTGTTCTTTGATTTCGTTAGCATAATAAATATAGAAGTCCCCTGTAGTTAAAACAATTTTTAGCATCTGTTGTTTCTTATGTTTAATTAGACAGTTTGATATTTGATTTCTTTTATATAAGCATTATAAGAAAACAAATCATAAAGATTAGATAATAGTTTTATTGTTGTTTAAAAAATCAATTTACATTCGATTTTAACGGATTTAGATTAAAATTCGTATTTTGTACATATTATATATATCTTAGAATTAGAATTATTTGTATGTATTGTACATATGATAAGTAGAGTTATTTAATAAGTATTAGTTAGTCAAACTGTAAATATATATTAGATATATATGTAGTTTTCAGCGATTGTTATTTATTAAGTTATTGCTTTTCCTTTAGTTTTGTTTTTCGCTCTCTTTAGGACTTAGATCGGCCAATGGAGCTGCTAAACCCGTCAGAGTGGATTAATCCAAACAGTATGGGTTAATTAGACAACCCCGGACTGGATTCACTCCTCCAGTTGACAGGCAGTCAATTTCTCCCATCAACATGACTGTATGTTTGCAAAATAATTGTTTCTTCGTTGGTAAGGAAGATGTTGCGATCAGCCCGATTTTCGAGTTGAATGGGGCATGGGTTTTGATACTCCCCCATTTGGGGTGGAGCAGGGTGTACCTCATGTTGGGTATTAATCACACCTTGGTGTGGAATAGGGTTTTTCAAAATGGCCGAAGGTGTTTGTTGCAAGTACTTTTGTGGGGCTTGTTGAGGGGCAGGCAGTGTTGGAGGACGTTGCACGTTCATGGATTCTTTCATCCGTTTGAATTCAAAAATTTGGGGACAATGGTGAATATAATGTCCATCCTCACCATAGAGAGAACAAGGGAAGTTCGTCCTAAAATTTTTGTTGTTCTTCCATGGTCTTTTGTTGTTATTGTCTCCTTGGGGGTTCTGTTTTCATTGATTCTAGTTTCCCCCAGTGGGATGGTTTTATTGGGGGTTATTTCCTCCTAGTCCTGGGTTATTATTATTTTTGTTTTTCCCTTTCTTCTTGACATTATTTGGCTGATGGGCTAGATTTTTTGTATTCAACTATTCAAAAGCCTAAAGTTGTTGAATGGGAGAGGGTTGAACAAAATTAATGTTGTCATGTGGGTTTCCTTGTGGAGGAGCAACTCGATGTGGAGGACTAGGAAATGGAAAATATGGATTGTTTTGGTGGGTCAAGCCATATGGATTATATGAAGTTGAAGTACCTCCACAATTGTTATGGCTACATGTAGGGGTTGGGGGTGGAACCAATATTGACTGAGGGACCATATGCATTTGGGGTAACAGTGGGGGTCCCCTCAATGGCTGAGGGGGAACAATAGGATATGATTGTTGGTAAGTGGAGAGAGGGTAATAATATGGTCCTCCATAGGATTGAAGATTTTGAGATGTACCATAAATAAGTGACTGTTAGTTGTAAGGGTTGTGGTGCATCATGGAACCAATCAACCCATCTGCAGCGTCGGACATCCCAGGTTTGTCCAGGACAAATGGTATGGGTCTGGGTGCATCAGGTAACATCGTGTACAAGTAACCTAATTGAGAATAGATGAGGTAAAATTGTTGGCCATTGCTAATGGCCTCCTCTTTTGACTGAGGAAAATTGGATGTGACATCCTTGGTGATAACATAGATGAATGATTTGAGAAACCAATCAAGACGTTGTTCTTTGGTGGTTTCTACTTTATAGAAACTATGATGTCGATGCCATTCATGGAAGTGATCGGCTATATGGATAGTAGTATTTTGTTTGAACTCCAAGAGAAGTTCCTAGCCAGTATTATGATGAACTAGTAGTTGGAAAAATGATAAAAAGGCCTTGGCCAATGATTCAAAGGTCACATGGGACTTTAATTTTTTGTCCACATACCATTTGGCTGAGGAACCCGTGAGAGTTCGTTGAAAAAAAAATAAGCGGATGGAATCATCCATGATGTTGTTTGAAGAGCACCATAAGTGGAAGGTCATAATATGGTTGGTGGGATCATCCCCTAGTTTTCTTTCAAACTTTGGAATATATGAAGGTAGTTTGGTAGGCATATTGGGCCAAGTGGGATCATGCAAAATGGGATCATTCATGAGTTTGGTTAAATCATGAATGTTAAGGGATGCTAAGTATGGAATAGAGAGATTTGGCATAGGATTAGTTCCAGCCATCGTGTGAGCAAGTGGTGTACATATCCCTTGAGAGGGATTTGGTGGGGTTGTACTTCTCCCTTGAGAAGAATTTCCCCTCCTGCCTCCTCGTGAAGGAGAACTAGTGGATGGATGGCCTTGGGAATTGGACCCAAGCAAAGTGGAGCCAAATAAAGTTGATCCAAAAATAGTATCTCACAGGGGTGTGATATAGTTTAGTTGGTGAGTTGGAAAGACTAGGGACTCCTCCTAGAATAGGAGGAAGATTCTGCAAGCATCTGGAACGATGGGGATTCTGTGGGTCCCCTATGGTTTCCAAATAGAAAAGTGAATGTGTGAAAATGGTGACAAGAGAGAAATAAATGAACAATAACTTTGTATAATTTGGACCTTCACAAGAGAGTGTAAATCACAATTGTATGTAATCAAATGAGCATCATACATAAATCAACACTAAATAAGTAAACATGTGGATAGGTCGATTTTTTCTGCACAGGGAATAAAAAAAATAAAAAATCTCGTGTCCTAAAAGACGTATCATCCTTCCTCTCAAATAGCACTGGGCCTTCCAAAAGCACTCAACAGTGGGGTCTGAAGCCACCAAAAGAGGAAATAATGAAGATTGAAATAATCAGTTATAATGAAGGGTAGAGGGTGCATATCCCAAAAGAGTTGGCGATATTTCCCAATAGCCACAAAAAATCTAATCAAGGTGTGATTGCAACCCAAAATCGCCACCTAGGTAGATGTCCTAAATTTTGGTCACTAGGTACCTCGTTCAAAGTGTGACATTTAAATTTTTGGCCTCAGAAATGGGTCACCGGCTGGATTCCCTTCCAAGAGTTGGGTGACTCAAGGAGGGATGTGTTGAACAACTAGACCTCGACCTTTAACCCATCACAGGTATCTCCCTTCCTTATGGTGTAGAAAAACTTGAATTGGAGGATTTGAAAGTTCCCTATTTCTCAAATTCTATGTTTGAAAATGTGAGAACCAGATAATGGGGGTTTATTTGAATGCCTACCCCTAAGATCCTACCCAGACTAAAAAAAATATTTTGGCACCTCCCGTGGAGGAAAACTTAGTGAGTGTTTTAGAACATTTTTAGATGTCGTGGGATGAGATATTGTGGGTGTGAACCAATATCGTTTGAATTAATGGGTGTGGATAATTTCCAAAGAAGTAATGGGAAGTTTCAGAATTCCTTTGGAGAAAAGCTACTTCAACCTCCACTATTCAAAATAGAAATTATGTGTGTGGGGAGTGACTTTATGTCCAAGTAAGTGAAAAAATGTGCCAAGTTTTTAATAAGTTAGGTGTGCTATTCCAACATATGGAATTCATGTGGGTCCTTTACAAATCCTTTAAACTCCATAAATGTTGTTTTCACTAATAAAAGTTTGAAACTATCCTAAAATGAAAGCATGTGGGCATGTATGGGCTCGTTACTTTGATCTTTAAACTTCCCTATATTGTGATGTAAACTAAGAAATAAATTTTAAGAAACTATCCTAAGTTTGCAACATGTGGTCATGTATGGGCCCTTACAACACTTTAATATGATTTCAAAAAAAAGGTAAGAGGAACCCTAGGGGGGATTTGTCCTCTCCTAAATATTTTTGTTAAGGGAGATGCAATGTCCCTTTAACCACCTCTTGGTAGCCATTGTCATTTTTATATTTTCCTTACAAGCTGCCTACACAAGGGTTTTGAACCCTCATTACTCGTCATAATTTTTCAAAATAAAATGACACTATTATCTTTCGCTTTCACATACCTGCTGTTCGTTTTCATTTTCACGACTGCAAGCGTGAAAACCTAGAGTTGGAATTCATGTTGATGGCATCGGAATGATATTTTGGATTGTTATAAACCTATTTGTATATGTGGTCATAACTCTTTTACCTCCAACTCACTACTGGTCACACATTTATCAAAACACCAAACCATTACTCACTTTGCATTTTGTTAATATGGTTTCGATTTATAAATTCGTTGACACAATGGTTATTTGATATTTTGGTGTCTTTGATGTAATCGTTTGTGCAATGGTCGACATATTGGTGTTTCTTTTAAATCATACAAATGCCATTGTTTATTTAACATTCAGATCGATTTTTTTTGGTTATGCATGTCATGGTTTTCAATGATTATTCGTTTGGCATGTTGTTTGCAATGCTTTTGATATACATTATTGTGATTTGAATGAAACAATTTACCAAGGCATCGTTGATTCTACAACTGACATGATAGTTTTGCATGGTCACAAATTACTACACCACCCTCACACACATAAGCATTAATGTTATGCCTTACATTTCGGGCTGCCTCTGCTTGTTTTGGGGAAGCTGTGGGAAAATGGTTTTGTGTCTACCCTGTCAAACCCCCTCACCGATTACCATGTTGACTGTGTGCTATCTTCTATGGCTCCTATAGTGCGAATCAAACCCAACGGTGTCCAAACTTTTTTGTTATTTGATAACACCCAAGAGGACCTGGAGAGGAATGGTTGGTTAGTTTTCATTGAAAAATTCAAGAGGGAGAAAGCTGACTCCAGCCTCTTCCACCACTGTTTAATTAAAATTATTATAGTCCATCATTTGGGGTTGAGTGGCAACTTTTGGGAAACTTTCTTATTGAGAAATGACTTTTCCAGTCCTGAAATTGGACAAGTGGACAAAACCGTGGTCACCGAAACCCTTGTCAGGCCTACCGTGCCACCTCCTACACTCGTACCCTCTGTTGAACCCTCGACCTACCCGAACGATAACCTACTCGACACCCTGCCTGACTCATGCCTAAAGGATAGTGGTAAACCTATTAAGAGGTCTGCAAGGAAAAAGGGTAAGGGTAACAATGATGTCAATTGCAAGGGTAAGAAGGCTGCACGTTGGGTATCAAGTTGTTCTCGCAATAAAACTAAACAAAACACAGATTGAAAACTGATTTTATTGAGTGAAGATTCTGATTCCAAAATCGAGCGGTTTCTAACTGAGGAGTATCCATACTCACACGGCCTCTATTCAGTCAAGCCCTATGACTACATGACGAACCTCCTGCCATGCCTTAGAGATGACCCCAACTTCCCCGGGATCAAACTCGACAGTGGAACTGCTTGTAATTTAAGAGATTTTTCACCTGTAATTACATGGCCTGATCAACCACAGTGCAATGAATGCAACTCTTGGCTCGACTGATATTATACAGATGTCCCTTTGCTTCAATCCCGAATCAAGTCTTTGGAGGACCGAGTAAATGTGTTAACCAAAGAAAATGATAGATTGCAAGATAATGATAAAAGACAGAAGACCATAGGCTCTGTCATTTTAAAAAATGTAGAGGCAGCCACTACCATTGTTAATTCAAAAATAGCTTGATCGAATCGTATCCATGAAGTCGAGGTATGGTGTTTCAAAAGTGATTTCAAAATGATTTTGTTTGCTTTGAATTAGCATAAAGTATTTGTTTTCTCAAGCGCATCTATTTCTATTATGATTGAATTGATACAATATGATTCTATTTGTAAATAATAACTAGTTACAGAATCATGAGATTTTGTAGCTAGTCATAAAATTTGAGTTTTGTTGATTTTACAACTAAACACAATCTGAAATCGTCTATTTTTGTGCATCTACAGGTACACATGAATTTCAAAGGGATTTGGATCGATAGTGGCATCTTTGAACATGCTTTGTTTTACACATTTTTCGATTAGGTTGTTAGTCTTAGATAGAAATAGGAATTTGGGAGATTGTTCCCATAATTTTTTGCAAACAGTTTTGATAATTTCCACAAGGAATGTTTTCATCCTATGGCCTTTATATACCTATTATTTTTTGTAAACAATCCATCGCTTCTTGGGATTAGAGACTATGGATTGATGATTATTCAGACTGGAATGAAAGTGGATGTTTGTACGACTTTAGCTTTCAATACATTACACTTTTGTTCAAGTTTTAGTTCATTTCAATTTGTAATCAAATTATTGACTACTTTAGATATCAAAATTTGTTACAGGTTGATGTGATGTGATTTAAATAGTGTCCATATTTGATGTATCTCATTTTACATACAACAATTATCCTATTTTAATTTAATGAACAGAAGGTTAATCTTCTTTGTTAAATGAGCAGTTATATACAAATCTTTGCAGTCAGATTTATCTTGATGTGATTATTTGTAAACTATAAAATTGTTGTTGCTGCACCCTTTACATGTTCTGTCATTAGCATTCAAAAGCGTTGTTTCTTCGTGTTTACATGAAGTATTGGAAAATCTGGTGTGGGTTGGCCTCATCAAACAGTGAACGCAGATGCCTATGTGCAGGACAAATAGGAGACGATAATTTCAGGTTAGTTTGCTATTTTATTTTAATAGTTTAATTAATTGTGAATTCTCTATAGTTGAGTCAGATATATAATACATATTGTTACTTTTATTCCTTAGTTAGATAGCTATCATTTCGTTTCTTTTTCATAAAAAATATAAAAATAAAAAAATACTAGCTTCGTTGTCATAAGACAATTGATATATGATTTTCGCAGGTTTTTTATTAAAAATTTGCAATTTGTGAATACTGTACATATAATAGAAATATAAGCATATCTAGGCATTGTATATTTAATAAGTAGAATTATTATTTTGTTATCCAATAAAACTGTAAATATATATTAGATTTGTATATAGGTTGCAGTAGCTGTTTTTCACTTAGATTAGTTTCTTTAGCTTAGATTTTATTATTTTCTTAGGACTTAGATCAGCCAATGGAGCCTCTAAACCCGTCAGAGTGGATTAATCCAAATGGTTTGGGTTATTTATACAACCCCAGACCAGATTCACTCCTCCATTTGATGAGCGACCAATTTCGCCCATCAACAAATGGCGCTAGAAGGAGGGCCTGAAAATTATTAATGGCACGAGGCGGTCGTAAGACTCCTCCACCACCCAACCGCTCACCTATAGTGACAAGAAGTCATTCAAACGACAACATCATCCCTCAAACAACAACCACATTAAACGATGATCTACGGATCACAGTTGAACCAGTAACCCCAAATCCTACAAGTGGTGACGTACAAGAGATTGTCCGCCAATATCTCATAAGAACACATAGTGCCTTCGCTCGTTTAAGGAAACCAAACAGACCTTTGGACCAACCATTAGATTTCTCTGATGTCAGAGAACAACTTGGAGGCACTAAACTCACGTTAAACCCTATAGATCCAATCCTCACTCCAGAAGCAAGAGGATCTGGAATACCACCCTCACCACCTCCATCATCCCCTTCTTCTTCTAGAGAAGAATCCTCTGACGAAGGCAGTTCCTCTTCCTAGCCTTCACACCATCCACACCAATGGACAACCAGAACAATCCTACTAGACCTTGGCTCGACCAAGATGTAGTAGCCGTACCCGGGCCTCAACACCCCTTGCCCAAACATCCAAAGAAGTGGTTCCCCAAGTTCGACCCGAACTCTAAACAGATTGCTGAAGATCACATCAAAAAGTTTATGTTAGCCATTAGAATCCGTAATGTCGAGAACGAAGACATATTCTATAGATTGTTCCCCTATACTTTCGAGGGAAATTCCTCTACCTGGTACTTTGCTCAGCAGCCCCATACCATCGTGTCATGGGAGAAGTTTGAATCCTACTTTCTTGAGAAGTTTGGAGACGATAAGTCCCCAGAAGTTCTAGTCATGGAGATTTCTAGTTTAAGAATGAAACCCAAAGAGAAAATCAAATACTTTAACCAAAGATTCTTAACACTAAAGAATCAAATCCCTACAGATTCGATGCCTACTGAGAATCTTATCATAGCATATTATATGAAAGCCTTACATCAAAGTATAGCCATTTGGGTAAAAAGATCTAAGAAAGCCACATTGTTAGAGGCCTTTGAAGAGGCCAGTCAGATGGAGAAAGATATCCTCAGCTTAAAATACATTAATAGCAATGAAATAGAGACTAGTTCGTCTTCCAAAAAGAAAATCGAAATCCTCCCTAGACCTGTCCAAAACAAAACGCAACTTGAAAGCTCAGATTTAGAAAACTTAACAAAAGTCGTTCAAAAAATGTCAAATCAAGTTATAGATTTGAAAAGGATGGCCAAAGAAGATTCTTCGAGCAAAGGGCCTTACAAACCACCGTTTAGGAAGTATTTTCCCACCAACCGACCTAATTCAAATACCGAGGGCCTAAATCTAGAAAGTCTGCAATTCACTTTTCAAACGATTCTAGAAGCCCAGGATAACTTGATTCCTCCTGAGATTCCTGAGGAAGTAGTAGAACAAGAGACAGTTGAAGAAGACGAATCTTCTCCGAACATTTTTGGACACTTCTTGGATAGCATTTTTCAAGCTAATTTCGAGACAGTACATCCCTACATTACTAGGAGTAAGACAACAAACAAACCTTCTTATGGAAACACTACGAATTTACCCCCAAAACAGTCTAGATTAGCTAATACTAAACAGAGTCATGTAAACCCCAACATAGATTATGATTTAGTTGAATATCTAAAAAAGTTAAGGGCTAACATCTGTGTTTATGAATTATTAAAATTTCCATTTTTGCTACAAAAAATGTTACAGAATATTACAGAGAACAACTAAAACGGTAATCCAAGCAGTAACAAAGTTTTTCAGAATAACCCAAAAGTTCCTCAGAAGGCCTCCACTAAGAACAATTCTGATCCTCATGAGAAGAGAGACCTTCATGTAAATAATGTAACAAATGTAGATAAATTAGCTTTAGAGACTGGGAGTAAAACGCCACAAGCTTCCACCATTAGTACTCGCAGAAATGTACCTCCATTTTTGTTAACTTTTGAAATCTTAAATAGGAACGTGCACAATTGTATGGTAGACTCAGGAGCATCATCCAATGTAATTCCATGGTCTGTGTGTCAGAATATTAATGCTGAAGTTGAACCATCCACCTTAAAGATCATCCAACTTGATCGAACTAGTGTTAAGGTTATAGGCGAATTAAGGAATGTGCTTATAAGATTATCGTCTAACCCCAAAGTTCATCAAGTGATTGATATTATTTTTGTGGATATTCCAGAAGTTTATGGTTTATTTTTAAGCAGAGACTGGTCAGAGCAGCTACACAGCTATTTCATGATAGATTGGTCTCACTTGTGGCTTCCTGAGAATAGAAATCCCAACAAACTCAAGGTAAATCATGAACGTTACCTAAAGTTCACAGTGACAGATTTAAATGATCCCAATGAACCATTTACACCTTCTGTCGATTCACCCAAAATACAAACAATGGATACCTTTTTTGGCAATTTCATGGCCGAGACTTCCTCTATCACTAACCCGGAACAACAGTCCGAGATTCTGGCATCTATGCAGGCAACAGTTCCTACCCAACAGTCCCATGCACCCGACAAAAATCAAATATGGTCTCTTTACTTTGACGGGTCGAAGTCCAAGGAAGGAGCTAGTGTAGGCTACATTATTATTGATCCAACAGGTAACAAAACCCTGATTGCATGCAGATTAGAGTTTGAATGTACAAACAACACAGCAGAATATGAGGCTTTATTGCAAGGCCTCAGAAAAGCATTAGATATGAACATTCAAAATTTGACTGTCTTTGGCGATTTGGAAATCGTGGTTAGATAGGTAAGAGATTCTATCCATTGTTTGTCTCCGCATCTTAAAAGCTACCAATCTAAGGTATGGAATTTGATGAATACATTTTTTGATTTTAACATAAATTCTATTCCTAGATTGAATAATTCGGAAGCCGATTTGTTAGCTAACGTAGCTTGGAAACTCTTTCCTACAAAAGGCTTGTCCCTGAATGCATTCTCCGTCGAACTATTGTTCAGGCCATCCATTCCTGACAACATCACGAATTGGAGAGTCTTTGAAAACGATCAACAAATTATTAGTTTCCTGCATATGGAAGAAACTTTCCAAGGTGCAGTGATCGACGAATTCACTCATGACAAGAATATTCGTGATTTCATGGTAATACCTGATCCGAGATCTCTTGAATCTTCATTGGACATGGTAAATTCTATCCCTAAATCTGTAGTTAGATTAGAAAATTTTTATGATCTTCAAGATAAATTCAAAAAATCAGTCAATTGTAAAACAAATAGTTCATCTTTATCGTATGAAAAAGTAAACTTGGGAACTAATGATAATCCATAGTGCATTAATTTAGGGGTGGGTTGTTCTAAACAAGAGAAAATGACCTTTATTAAATTGTTTAAGGAATTCAAAGATATTTTTTCATGGACATATGATGACCTAAAAACCTTTGATCGTAACATCATACAACACGTCATTCCTATGAAACCCCAAACCTTGCCGTTTCAACAAAAGTTAAGAAAAATGCACCCTAAACTCGAACTGACCGTCAAAAAAAAATTAAATAAACTCCTGAATGGTAAGATAATTTTCCTAGTCAAGCACATGCAATGGGTCTCTAACCTGCTCCCTGTCCGGAAGAAGAGTGGTGAAATCTGACTATGTGTCGATTTCTGAAACCTTAATCGAGCATCTGATAAAGACAACTACCCTGTCCCACCCATGGAACAGATCCTTCAATAGGTATCTGGTTCCAAAAGATTATCCTTATTGGATGGTTTTTCAGGGTACAACCAAGTCCTGATGTCTCCTCCATACCAACTTAAAACTACCTTCCGCACTCCATGGGGAACCTATGCTTATAGGAAAATGTCCTTTGGACTCATTAATGATGGTAACACTTTCCAGAGAGTGATGGACATCACTTTCTGAGGCTTAATCAATCAATCTATCATAGTTTACCTATATGATGTTATTGTATTCTCAAAAAACAAATATGATCATCTAGCTCATTTGAGATTTGTTCTACAATGATGTCGTAAGTACGACATTTCCTTGAATCCTAAAAAGTGTATCTTCACAGTAGAACAAGGTAAGCTCTTAGTATTTATTGTATCAATCAAAGGGATTATTATCGACCCTGAAAGGACTCAAGTCATCTCGAAACTCCCCCCTACCTCATCAAAA
>SNQJ01S0014248.1:177375-187756 GCA_010110895.2 Picea sitchensis
GCATTAATAAACTTCTCCAAGTGGTCGCGTTGGTTGGGGCCATGGATGTTTCCCCATAGGGGTTTTACCATGTGAAAACATCGATGTGTTGATCTTTGATCTGGTTATGTGAGTGGTTACTAAAGGTGTTCATCCTCTGTTGGAATACTTGTGTTGTCGAACACATAGGGGGGTTTTTCCTGCTAGCAACGTAGAGTCCACAAACAAAGTTTTGGAAGCTATCTTAGCCAAGACTGTTTAGTTACACCATCGGGATTGGGCTGATAGGATTCTAGAGGCTTTGTGGGCATATCGTAACACCTGGAGAAACACCACTGGGAATACCTCTTATGAGCTAGTGTATGGGAAACAAGTACTTCTACCAATAGAATTCCATGTAAGGAATTTCCATATTGTCGTAGAATTGGGATTAAGCTTAGATAAGGCTCATAAAAAAATAGCCCTACAATTAAACAAGTTGGATGAGATTACGTAAGATGTTATCCAATGAACAATATTAGTTCAAAAACAAAGGATCAAATGGCATGACAAGTTTATTAAGAAGAAACACTTCCAACCTATTGATTGGGATTTGTTTTTTGACTCCTGATTTAAAAATTTCAAAGGAACACTTACCACTCAGTGGTTGGTTCCTTATGAGGTAGTCATCATGTATGATAATGGGGATGTTAAGATCAAAAAAATTGACGATGGACAAGTCTCCTTTGTAGTAAATGGACACCGAATCAATCTTTATCACAAACCCATTTCCAAATAAGATTTTCTATAGGTCATGTCAACTGACAAGGCATTGGACTTAGTAGATGGGGAAGTTTCCCCTTGTTCTTGAATTTTTTTCTAAATTTTTTGACTGTACATATGTAAATAATTTGAAGTATGTTGATAGACAATTCTAGAGATTTTTGTAGGTATTTATTTCACCAGGAGTAGACAATTTCAAGGAGACATAAGGGAAGTATTTTCCTTCAAAAATATTGTTATATTTAAACCTTGTTGTCTACTAAGCATCAATTGAATAATGACTTGCGGTAATTATCCACATTTTTGCAAATATTTCCATCTTTGCTTTCTCAAGGCATCTTTAATAGGCAGTTTCTCTTAAACCTCCACCACTAGAGGATATAAGGAAGTGATACCTTGACTATCAAACTTAAAGGTTACTCATACAGTTTCACCAAGAACCTTGAGTATGTGAGTAAAAAAGAGGTCTAATTAGCAGTTATCCATGGAAACATCACAATAACTTAAAAGAAGGAAGAAAGTGAGTTGAGCCTAAGTATACTTTTCTGGTCTTTCCCAATGGTACCATCCACTACTAACTAAAAATTCTTGATTATACCATATCTTTAGATAGGCTACGTCCGCTTAAGTACCCCTTACATCAGGACAATCTGTAAGGAATACATAAAGGAGAGTCATTCTCTAACATAAATCTTGCACAAAGAAATATTTATACTAAAATCATAAAAGATGGTGGACCAGTATTTGAGGGTGTAAGAGGCTAACCCATCGAGATATTGAATAGGTCTATTGGCAGCAAGTACCGGCCTGTGGTATGACTAGGTAAACCCACCGGAGTACTGAACATGCTTGCTGGCAGTGGGGAATTCTACCTAGCGAGGATGATAATCTGAGAAAAAAATAAGAAATTCCTAAATCTTAAACTTCTCCAAATGTACGGAATTACTTGTAGACAAATTTGAAAAGAAGTATGTATGGTTAATATAAGGTTAATGAACTCCATAAATCTTCCATTGGGAGCTAACTTTAAGACTATGTTAAAACTCTCTCGCCTACCTCTTCTTAACTATATGTAGGATGTTCTATCCTATAGGTGGGGCCATATTCTAACTGTCTCGTCATACCGATATGTGAAATTTATCTCTACACTTAACAAGCTGTAAATCTTAGGTTGTTGGGAGAATTGACTGGTTCCCTATATTTTTTAATGTGAGGTGTCACAATACTTAGGAGTAGCGGAGGAGTTTCTTGAGCTCACAAATAACAAAACTACTTATATATAATCCATGAGAAGAAGAAGTAGAATCTTTGTAAAAAAAAAATTATATTGTTTTCATGATATGGGCTATTATATCAACAATTATTTTTTATTTAAATGATAAATTCACTGTGTGTTATAAGCCTATTGTACATTTCTTCGATAGACCGCTTAACTGTTTTTTTACAAACTGATTAAAAAATTCACTACCGATTTGTGTTACATGCCTTGAACATAGGAACGTGTTGTTTATAATGTGCAAGCATGATGGAAAGGCAAGAAAAAATGGAACACTCGTATCCTGTCTCTGCTCATGTTCACCATGATTGTCATAAGTGCCCAAGCTGAGTGATATGGGTAAACATCCATTACAAATACAAACAAATGCCATTTTTCACATGAGTACCATATGGAGTGCCATTTGGAAGACCATATGGGGTGCCATGTGGATGAATGGATGACGTACCATATGAAGGATTGGATGAGGTGCACACACACTATAAGTGACCATGATTGCAGGTAAACACAAATCATTTGAATTGATCTTCCTGTTCATTAGAAATATGAGATGGATTAAATGGCATTTAACAATTAAATTATACAATTTATAAATGCATTTTTATTATCAAATGTCCAAGTCAAAGACTTGGACATTGATATAATTCTCTCATGATTACAATTTCCCCCAAAGGACACCCTTCAAAATTCAAAATCACCGCAGTCATAGTCACACATGGTAATCGCGTGTGATGAATTCTTCTATGAATTCAACCATTTCCACCTTGAGAACATTAAAAATTGGAGGGTTAGCTCCAATTTCCATTTCACTCATGCATGCTCACTGTGTTGTGCTCATCCTCTGCCCAATTCCACTCCCTTTCTCATACTTTTCATTGTAACCATGCCAAAATGATACAAGCCTTCCTCCTATGTTGATCTCCCGGCCATTCACAAATTTGTAGAGTGTAGGGAGATCTTCCTTGGTGCAGGGTGGGGACCGTTCTTGACCTATCTGTAGGGCCATGATGATGGAATTTCACTGCAATTCACCCTCAGGTTCAATGGGAGGATGGTGCACGCATGATATTTTCCCTTCTTGGTCTCCGAGGAGTCAATTGCCTCAGCCACGAAACTGCCATGGGTTGGATATTGTTGGTTCAAGCACCACCAATTTCCATGGACAAGCTACAACAAAGTTTTTAAGATTGAGTTTCATAATGTTTCTGGAGCTAAGGGGTACTCCAAATAATGGATTAGAGATGAGATGATTAATTCCCTGATCGACATTACCAGAATTATCACTTGTGAAGGTAGATACTATGTTTTCAAAGCTTGCCATTTTTGTCTGTTAGCTCATTTCCAATTTAACAAGCCCCTAAATTTTCCTTTCTACTTCTTGAAAAATATTTAGAAAATGTCTTCCCAAGTATGAAAGAATGTGTCCAATCCTCATAACACTTTATTCCACCATAACCTCATCAAATTTCTTGTCATAACCGAGTTGACAAAACAGGGGAAGACATGGGATGAATTCCTCTATCAATTTTCAAACCCCCATCTCACAGTCAAGACCAACAAGAAATCACTTGATTTGGGGATTGTTACTCCATCCAAGATTCATTATCCAAAGACTCCAAACCCTCCCACTCAAACTATCTCTCTGTCTGAAAAAAATACCAAGAAACTTTTTGATTCCCCTACAGCCTCATTGAGAAAGAAAACTAAAAATCCTATTGATAATTCTCTGATTCCCTCAACACCTATTGATCCTCAACCCAAAAAGTTACAAGAGGAAATTCAACAATATTTCCCTCTAGTCCATATGAATAGAATAGAAGCCAATTGTTTCAAAGGGGGATCTTTTCGAAAAAGTACACAAAGTGCAAGTGGAAATCCTAATGTAAAACCCCCAAGCACTTTAGATCCTATCCAAGTATCCTTCGATCATGAAATCCCCCATAAAATACTTAGGAAAGTTTATGCAGAAGAGTTGGAACTCGATAGAGCAGTAAAATATGAACCTATTCCCTCTCACAAGAACTCAATTACTCCTACCTCACAGATGTCTACATCATCTTCCAAAGCTGATAGACCCTCTACATCCATCAAGGGATCCAATACCTACTCTAAAACATCTCATCATACTACAGTCATTGAAAACTTACAACAAGAAAATGTCCAGTTGCTTCAATAGTTGGCAGAGTGAAAGACTATGGATATGCATCTCCACCATGACAATGTAATATTACAAGAAAAGTGAATTCTCTCCAATGATTGGTTGATAAAATGACTAATGACAATCATAGTCTCTGGGCACAATTGAAACATTATAAGAGGCACAAGACAAATTCTTTGGGACAAGAGGGAGAAGCTTCTAAAGCTAATCCACCCCCTCCTTAGCAAGTCTAGTCATGTTGGGTGATTCATTTTTGTTTGTAGTGGGACCTGCAAATCCTTAGGCGTGGGGGTAATGTTGGACTTGTATTTTGATTGTTTTGTTGTGATGGTTGAATCCTTTTTGCACTGATATTATATATGCTATTGACCATTTTGAAGAAGTTTTCAAAGGATTTTATATCAATTCATAATGGATTTATACCAGGTATGTGTAGTCAATGTTTTACGATGAGTTTGAGCTAAATTGAGTTTGGTTTGATTTTTATAAGGATCTTATGCATGATATGTGTGTAACATGGAAAATTCTCAGTCTGATCGTCCATATGGTACCTCATCTAACACTTCATCCAACACCCCATCCGGTACGTGATCCAACACTTCATTTGGCATGCGATCTAGCACTCAGAGTGCAGGTGAGTTGGGAGTTGGTACATTGGTGGCCTATGATGGGAGAATCAGTGACCTGGGTTTTGTGCCCTCTCATGGCCTATATCTACAGAGCTCATGAAATATCATATTAGGAGGTTGTGCTAATTGTTTAGTGGCTCACATATTTTTCAAAAGCCAAAGTTGTTAGAGTGCATTTAATGGAATTACCATTTTTAGAGGAGGTCGACCCTTCCAGTGGTTGACCTCTCGAACTGTAATTCATCTATAAATACCACTATCGGTGGCAAAACCACTGACACGATTTTAAGAAGATGTTTCAATATGTAATTCAAACATATTTTGCAAACTTGTGTTCCAAGACCACGTTTTTAATTAATGACATAATCATGTTGATTTGAGCCTATGTTTCATTGTTGAAGAGTATCTACGACCTATTGGGGGGGCCACCAGTGGTCTGGGTGACTGTATATATAGATATATCATTTTTTTCAATTGATTAGTTATAATTTACTGCTTTTTCTTTGCTATATGTGTTTTGTAGTTTTAAAGACTGTGCATGTTGTTGTGATTTAGTTGTCTAATTCATCATTTGCAGATTGATTATAGGAGATGGTTATTTGTCATGCTATGCATTTTATTCCTTAACAATTGACTTGCAGGCTACTAACTTAGATGATGTACTAAAGTTTTAAATTGGTTTCTACAAATTAAAACAGAGTAGTATTTAAAGCAGAGGATTAGTGTAGACAAAGTTTCTTTTGCAAGCTTCGATGGATAGATAATGCAAGTTTTATTAGTTGTAATTAAGCTAGATTTAATTCTCAGTTCAGTTATGTTTTCATGGATATATTTGGTTTATTAATCTTGTTTTAGTATGCTAGGATAGAAATAGACTTTGGGATTATGTTTGTAAAAGCATTCTAGTTTGAAATCTGAGTTTTAATGATAGAATTAGCCAAGTTTAATTTATAAAATCTTAGTTATATATTTGAATTGAAATTTTAATTAGAAGATTGGATTTGAATTAATATTCTTAGTCATAATTTTATAATTTTGTAAATTTGCGTGACTTAGCATAAGAGAGTGCTTGAAGTAGTATAAGAGTGTTTTTAATCATTGATGATTGATGCATGAAATTTAGAGATCACATGGATTTTCAAGATACTCAGTGTTTCTTCTATGATGGAAAATCTTTCGTTAGATTGCTTGATTCACACTTTTGATTTCTTTGTAGAAGACAACATTGAATTAATCCCTCTTGAGCTATCATTAATAGTCAGATGCCATCGTGATGTTATTCAACACTGAAGACATAATCATCATCTTTGAATTATCTTTTCCTGTTATTACAAATTAAGAATAGTTTTGATTAATTAGAATCTAAATACAGTCATGATGCTTTTTGATTAAGTAGGTTAATATTTCTCCTTTGCAAAATAGAAATGATTATGAGTTTCGTTTTAAGAATAGAGTTTACTTATTGAAATAGTTTTGATAGGTTAGTTGTTTGTTTGCTTATTTTCTTAAAGATAAAAGATCAAAATTAATTCAATTGTTGTTTCTCATTAGGTTGAATATATTAACCTGTTTAAAGTAGGTTATGATTTTCTTCTTTAGAAATAATCCATCGATCCATTATTGAATTTGCTTAGGGTAAATAGTTCAAGATCATTAACAGGATTTGCTAATTGATAAAAATGAAAGAGTCATTTCTTAAGTAGATTAATCCTGAGATAGACCATCCCCTTAGATAGACAATACTTCCATTATATTTTCTTCCTTGGATCATACAGTTCCACGACTCTAAGTTTACTTACCCCAGGTTGACAATTTAATTGAGAGATTTAGTGCATATAGAATACCCATCACCAAATGACAAAACCAATGCAATAGATTGATGACCATACTGGGGATCGATATCAAATTCCTCCCTATTTAAGTCTTGAGAGCACTTCATTTTTATTGTTTTGACATGTAGGTACAAAAAATATCCTAGCCCAACCTAGCAAAGTCAAAATTCAAAGTCGAGGAAGGAGTATTTCATTGGGACACTTCCTCCCCAATGCGTGACAGGAAGCACGTAGATTTTAAGGCCCACATATGAACACTATGTGCACTGTGCATGAAAAAGGATTCATTACTCTGCGCATTGTGCACCCTCTGCATGCCTATCAGAACTGTATCAAAATGAAAAAACTATACAATTGGGTCAAAAATTGACATGCGCAAATTCACTAAAGGAAGTGCGTGCACAGTGCACAGTGTGCACAGGACAACAAATCCCTCAATGTGCACAATGTACCAAGTGCACAATTGTTTACGATAAAAGCCACACACTTCTATGAATGACGTATTTATGGATCTTGTCGGCCCCTCAACCACTTATGGACGAGCTACCCACATGCGTTTACCCTCATGAGGTTGGTCAAGGACTAGAGGGTGCCCTAAAAGGCCCCTTGTTCACACTAAGAACCAATTACATTTTTCCTTGAAGAAATTCTATAAATAAGAGCCATGGGTGCACTAAGAAACCAATATCTTCATAGTATAGTTATCCTGGAAGAATTCTCCCTTGAGAATCATGTTTTCTCTTTGGAGCCTTCAAGAATCATTGCAATAGGACATTCCACTCACCTCTTGAGGGAATAGGAATTGTTGTTCTTCACCATTTTCCATTTCTTCCATTGTATGAAGCGCTCTCCATTAGGGAACTCAAGATCCCTCCCAAGGAGGAAGAGGGGACTCATAAGCCCCTATTTTTCTCTACGATGTTTTTCCTACTAATCTATTGATCCATTGGTAGCATTATGTTGGTCATTGTTTGATTTTCATGGTTCTAAGTTTCTCATGATTTCTAACATTTATTTCTTAGTTGTTTTAGTTTTATTTCTTTTTTTATACATGTGTTTGGCTTGTTTAACCCACTTACAAACTTTTGTCTTGTATAGCAGGCTCATCTAGGCATGCAAGTGTTGTTTTTTTCCTCACCAAAGTGAAAAAACCAACACAATAGATTGATGACCATACTAGGGATCAATATCAAATTCCTCCCTAGTTGAGCTTAGAGAGCACTTATTTTTAATCAATTTGTCTTGCAAGTACCAAAACTAGCCTAGCCCAACCTGCAAAAGTCAAAATTTAGAGTTGGGGAAGGAGTATTTCACTTGAAAATTTATCCCCTGATGCATGACAAGAAGTGCGTGGTTTTTCATGCCCACGGACACGCACTCTGTGCACTGTGCACACCATAGTCTTCTTTTCACTACGCATTGTGTGCATTGTGCACCCACTGTGCACCTGTAAGAGTTGTAACCCGTGCATATCTCTAGTTTTCCAACCTTTTAAGGGTTTTTATGATGGTTTGAAGGCCCCTAGCCTTCAATTTTTTGTTTTCATGCACTTTGTAAGACAACTATGTTGGATTACTGAGAGGGGGGGTGAATCGGTAATAGAGCAATTTAATCCTTTTTCAACATAAAGTGCAAGTGTTATATCAATGTAGCATTATCATCCAAAAGTTTCAGAGTAAATAAACAATGAACAAATGAGAAATCACACACATACACAGTACACCGATTTTTTACGTGGAAACCCAAAGAGGGAGAAAACCACATAATACTTTTTCTTATATGTATTTAATAATTACATTCATTAGAAGCACCAACTTCCTTTGTTTTCCAACTGCAACTGGAAGGAGGCTCCAATCCTCTAGTTTCTCAAACTACAACGTGAAGGAAGCTACAACTCCCCAATTCTTTGGCTACAACCAAAAGGAGGCTACAACCCCCTATGTTCTCCGGCTACAACTGGAAAGTGGCTACAATCACCTGTCCTTTCCTTGTCCAACCACTCTGACATAGAAGTAGAATGATGGAACCACTGTCACACTATCACTGTGAGATATACTGTTGTAACTTGTACCAATCAACCTGCACCAAAAAAACTATATCAATAACCTCAACCATGCATCAACCATGCATCAACCTGTACATCAACTTGTAATCAACTTGTACCATAAATAGGTGCATAAACCATGTACCAACCTGTACCAAACAACATGTAGTCAACCTGTACCATAAACAAGTGCATTAACCATTCACCAACCTATACCTCAACCTGTACCATGAACAAGTGCATCAACCATGCACCAAACCTATACAAATAACATGTCACAACAACCTGTCCAAACAACCTATCACACCAACCTGTCTGATCAATTTTATCAACCAAATCAGATCTACTCACCAAGATCAATCACCAAGACAACTCTCAAATATTTTCATCAACCAAGCATAAAACAACAACTCATAATCATCACCAAGATCAATATATGCTTCTAATAATATACCAATACAAGTATGCTACATCATCCATAAACCATGTGTTAACAATAATACTAACAAGTGTCTCCAACCATGTACCAAGTATGTACCAATCATGTATCAACTACTTATCAACAATGACTCATTAATATGTACCAACATTATCAACTATACACCTCATGTATGTGTCAAGACATCAACTATTTGTCTCAACCTTGTACCCAACATGGACCTCAACCAAAATCCCTCATAAATTTCATCATCCAAGTATGATTTGTAACTCTGTAATATACTTGGTGTATATGATCACATACCTACAAACCTTCCTTAACTTTAACAACAAGAGACTAGCATTTTCATCAAACTATTCTTTAGTCTCACATGACTAGTTTTGGGTTATTCAACAACCCTAACTTGAAATAATCATAAATATGTACCTGTAATGAATAAATATATGAAAATAGTACACAATGTTATTCATTGTGTTTTATACAATTCCTCTAGGTATTACTACTTGGAACCTCTCATAAAAGGAGTTATAGAAAAAACAAAATACCTTGTTGAATTCTGTCTTATTCTAGAGAGCGAACTTGTAGAGTGTGCCCCACACAGAATATTTGTTGTATGGATCTGAAATGTTTACACAGAATACTACATACAGTCATATAACCAAAAAAATTGTTCTTACTTAATTTGAATCTATTATGAATAAGTTATGACATTTTTACCCGAAACACTTGTTTTAGACTAGTTTCAGGACTAGCCACAAACCCTATTTTCCACGGAGTGTAACTCAAAAAATACAATGAACCACAAGCTGAAATTCATACCACAACTACTTGGATATTTTTTCTCAATGTCCTATTAATTCCATGGTCTGAATCATTCTAGAAAAAATGTTATTTCGAAAATGGTGAGATGACCTGTAAATAACATACCTTAGAAAGCATCATCAAAAGAATTTATCCTCCCTTGAATTTCGGCCTTCTTTACTTCACCTTCTCTCTGAAATTAGGATTATATATACTTTGGTTACCTTAGTCACCTGTAGATATTCAATATTCTCAAGTGTGATTTAAAATGAGAGAGCTTTGCCTCTTATTTATACTTTCATGTAGCTTCCTCAAGGGGTTACCTTTTAACCATCTTAACCCACTTTCCTTATTTTAGGGTTAACCAACTTCTAACTACTTGTCAAATTAGTGATTTATCCATTAAATTTATTATTTAAATAATTTATTTTGTATCCACTTTGACTTATAGTACACTCATC
>SNQJ01S0014248.1:205872-230980 GCA_010110895.2 Picea sitchensis
CTCTCAGGCTTCAATTCATACATGAAATCACATGCACAACATATAAAGGCAAATGTATAACAGGAAGCAAACGTTCATGAGCCTATCATTCAACACCAATACATAGAGAACAACACAAACCATGAACAAATCTTTCTATTAATTCAAATGTATGTACATGGGTGTTTTTACAGAGCTCTCTGCTTCTTCTTTCTCCAAATGCTTCTGAATAATGTTACAATGCACAATGAGGGTGTCTATATCCCATTTCCCTCTTGGGCTCTACAACTGTATAGTTTAGAATTAAATTCTATCTACTTTACATTAACTATTTTAAATTCTGTCTACCTACTAAGGACGAGAGCTATCCATTCAAGGTCCATTTACAATATACAAGTGTGCCTCGTCTTAATGGCTCATTTAAGATTTGCACAACAATTCCAAAGTTTTTTCAAAATTTGTGCTGGCTTGTCCAGCTATCCTCCGCTTTCGCGTTGGCTTGCTTGATGTGTTGGCGATGCTCCTGCATCATGCCAACAGACATCCATAGCCTCGACAGGGTTTCCATTTAACCCACTCTGATATATGTATCCTTCCAGGAAGTTCCAGATCAGAATAAAGGACATTTTAAGGTCAAGAGGTTCCATATTTGCAAATTTTCATATACCCGACATTGCTTCGCTGCCAGCCAGCCTGTTCAGTATCCCGGCGAAGTTATCTTGGCATCATGCATGCATTTACCCGCTGCCAGCAGACCTGTTCAGTATCCCGGTGGGTTTACAAGCACTTCCCACAACTCTTTTAATGATTTATTTGGCTTTTAAAGATATATAATTGAGCGGGGTGACGCTGAAAATTATGATATTTTAGACATATTTTAATAAATTATAGACCTTGAGAAATATTTTTTTAAACTGTCCTTCATTAAGATCTAGAGATGGTTTGTTAATAAACCGACCTCGGAGGCAGGGAGACATCTTCTAAGTTATTCTCTTAATTAATAGGGACAACGTAAGAAGAAAATGGATGATCGTGACAGGCTTCAATTACAGATTGAAATCAATAAACTCTTTTCAAACAACATACCTTCTTTAACATGGCTGCAAATTTCAGAAGCGTATCATAATTGATGTTTAGACAATATTTCAGCAGTCATTTCAGAGGAATTTTTTTTATGTTTTCTTTGTCTAAACAGTTCATAATGTAGGTGTGTGTATTTCAAAAGTAAAAATGGATAAGCATAAGGGAGAAATTAAAAGCACAACATCAAAAGAAAATGAAAAACAAACCAAGGAAAGAAAATATTTACACAGTGTACACAGGGTTGTCATCAAGAAAAATACCTTTTTAGAGCTTGGCCATTCATTGGATAGGTGTCTGAATGTCCTTCTAAACTCTGTAATCTGAAAGAGATGGGACCCAGTTTCTCAACAATCAAAAACGACCCTAGCCATAAGTTCTGAAACTTCGTATGCTCTCCCTTTCCCTCATGTGGTTTGTCCCATTTCAGGACAAGGTCACCTACTTCAAATTTTCTGTCAAAGGAAGAGTTGGAATCAAACCAGCTTTTAACCACTAGTTGATGCTAATCCAACTTTCGTTTTGCTTGAGCCCTCACTTCCTCTAGTTTTAATAATGCGTTAATTTGTTTCTCCAAAGGAGGGCAGTTCTCTTCTTGTATTTTCTGTGATAGTTGCAGTGAGGGAAGAAGAATATGTGGTGGCAGAATTACTTCTCTGCCATAGACGAGAAATAAGGGAGAGTTACCCACAACAATTTTCAGAGTTACTCTATCATCCCAGATTGTGTTTAACAGTGCATTATGCCAATTTTTGTGATTTTCAGATACCGTTCTCTTGATTATTTTAATCAGATTCTTATTAGTTGATTCTGCCAATCCATTGCCCTGAGGGTAATAACTGTCAAAATATTTTAATTTAATTCCTTTTTCTAGAGCGAACTCACTCATCTCAAGAGACAAAAAATAGGAAGCGTTATCGAAAACTAAACAGTCAGGGATACCAAAACGAGTAATAATATTCAAATTTAAAAAGGCAATTACCTGACTGGTATTTACAGATTTTAATGGGGCAGCTTCAGACCACCCAGTGAAGTAATATATGGTTGTTATGATAAAATTATGCTTCTGTGAGGATGGTGGATTGATTGGACCTATAATATCAAAACCCCACTGCTGAAAAGGGGAGTCTACTGAAACAAGCTACAAAGGGAAGGATGATTTCTGTATCTGCTTAGATGTTTTTTGACAAATAATACACTTGCGACACAAGACATGAGCATATCTAAAAAGTGTAGGCCAGTAATAACCTACTCTTAATACTTTATGGATAGTGGTATCCCCACCAAAATGCCCACCAGCTTCTCCTGCGTGCAATTCTAGTAAGACCTTTTCTGGTTCATCTTTCTCAAGATAGTGCATTAGTACTCCATTAAAATTTTGACGAAACAGAATACCATTAATCAACTGAAAGGAGGCAAATTTTATTCTTAACACTCTTCTTTTAGTGGGATCCAGGTGACGGGGGGATGACCCATGTTCAAGACAGAATTTTATATCATCATACCAGGGACTGACAAAGTTTTGTACACAGCTGATTGAATTTTAGTTGTGCTGTCCTGGGTTTGACACATCATTTTCTTCTTGTTGTCCTATCACTGAGTCAATGACTAACTTGCATAGCCCTTGGCCTCTCACTATTTGTGCTGGGGTGATTTCTATGTCATACTCTTGTAAGGAAGTGACCTAGTTCACCCTCTTTTCGCCTAGTTCTTTCTGCACTAACAGATTTCTGACGTCCGGGTAAGGGACAATAATTTTCATCCTAGATTTCAAAAGATAAGATCAGAAGTGATTTACTGATCTACCGCTGGGTAATTAAGTTCTACGCATTTGAAAGAAGAGCTCATAAATTCAATTGGGACTTCATTGTTTTCAGCATTCTTTTGAGTTAGGACAACAGCGTAGGAGCAGTCAGAAGCAAATGTGTAGAGTGTGAAGTCTTGCGAAAAGTCAGGGCTCATGAGAGAAGGAGCATCTATTACGGCCTTTTTTATTGAATTAAAATCTTGGTTTTCTAAGGGTCCCCAATGATATTGTGTGTCCTTTTTTATTAAGTTCTGTAAAGGTCTCACCATTTCTGAGAAACTAGGGACGAATCTCCTGACAAAGTTTATCTGGCCTAAGAAAGACTGCATAGACTTTTTTGACAAGGGACGGGGGAGTTTTGAGATGACTTGAGTCCTTTCAGGGTCGATAATCATCCCTTTGCTTGATACAATAAATCCTAAGAGCTTACCTTGTTCTAATGCGAAGATATATTTTTTAGGATTCAAGGAAATGTCGTACTTACGACATCGTTGTAGAACAAATCTCAAATGAGCAAGATGATCATCTTTGTTTTTTGAGAATACAGTAACATCATCTAGGTAAACTATGACAGATTGATTGATTAAGCCTCGGAAAGCGATGTCCATCGCTCTCTGGAAAGTGGCACCAGCATTAATGAGTCCAAAGGTCATTTTCCTATAAGCGTAGGTGCCCCATGGAGTGCGGAAGGTAGTTTTAAGTTGGTCTGGAGGAGACATCAGGACTTGGTTGTACCCTGAAAAACCATCCAATAAGGATAATCTTTTGGAACCATATACCTGTTGAAGGATCTGTTCCATGTGTGGGACAGGGTAGTTGTCTTTATCAGACGATCGATTAAGGTTTCGGAAATCAACACATAGTTGGATTTCACCACTCTTCTTCTGGACAGGGACCAGGTTAGAGACCCATTGCATGTGCTTGACTAGGAAAATTATCTTAGCATTCAGGAGTTTATTTAATTCTTTTTTGACGGTCAGTTCGAGTTTAGGGTGCATTTTTCTTAACTTTTGTTGAAACGACAAGGTTTGGGGTTTCATAGGAATGACGTGTTGTATGATGTTAGGATCAAAGGTTTTTAGGTCATCATACATCCATGAAAAAACATCTTTGAATTCCTTAAACAATTTAATAAACATCGTTTTCTCTTGTTCAGAACACACCACCCCTAAATTAATGCACTATGGATTATCATTAGTTCCCAAGTTTACTTTTTCATACGATAAAGAGGAACTATTTGTTTTACAATTGACTGATTTTTTGAATTTATCTTGAAGATCATAAAAATTTTCTAATCTAACTACATATTTAGGGATAGAATTTACCATGTCCAATGAAGATTCAAGAGATCTCGGATCGGGTATTAGAGTGAAATCGCGAAGATTCTCCTCATGAGTGCATTCGTCGATCACTGCACCTTGGAAAGTTTATTCCATATGGAAGAAAACTAATAATTTGTTGATCGTTGTCAAAGACTCTCCAATTCGTGATGTTGTCAGGAATGGATGTCCTGAACAATAGTTCGACGGAGAATGCATTCGGGGACAAGCCTTCTGCAGGAAAGAGTTTCCAAGCTATGATAGCTAACAAATCATCTTCCGAATTATTCAATCTAGGAATAGAATTTATGTTAAAAGAAGAAAACTTATTCATCAAATTCCATAACTTAGATTGGTACCTTTTAAGTTGTGGAGACAAACAGTGGATAGAATATCTTACCTGTCTAACCACGATTTTCGAATCGCCAAAGACAGTCAACTTTTGAATGTTCATATCTAATGCTTTTCTGAGGCCTTGCAATAAAGCCTCATATTCTGTTGTGTTGTTTGTACATTCAAACTCTAATCTGCATGCAATCAGGATTTTGTTATTTGCCGGATCAATAATAATGTAGCCTGCACCAGCTCCTTCCTTGGACTTTGACCCGTCAAAGTAAAGAGACCATATTTGATTTTTATCGGGTGCATGAGACCGTTGGGTAGGAACTGATGGCTGCATAGATGCCACAATCTCGGACTGTTGTTCTGGGTTAGTGATAGCGGAAGTCTCAGCCATGAAATTGCCAAAAAAGGTATCCATCCCTTGTATTTCGGGTGAATCGACAAAAGGTGTAAATTTTTCATTGGGTTCATTTAAATCTGTCACTATGAACTTTAGGTAACGTTCACGATTTACCTTGATTTTGTTGGGATTTCTGTTCTTGGGCAGCCACAAGTGAGACCAATCTGTCGTGAAATAGCTGTGTAGCTGCTCTGACCAGTCTCTGCTTTAAAATAAACCATAAACTTCTAGAATATCCACAACAATAATATCAATCACTTGATGAACTTTGGGGTTAGACGATAATCTTATAATCACATTCCTTAATTCGCCTATAACCTTAACACTAGTTCGATCAAGTTGGATGATCTTTAAGGTGGATGGTTCAACTTCAACATTAATCTTATGACACACAGACCATGGAATTACGTTGGATGACGCTCCTGAGTCTACCATACAATTGTGCACGTTCCTATTTAAGATTTCAAAAGTTAACAAAAATGGAGGTACATTTCTGCGAGTACTAATGGTGGAAGCTTGTGGCTTTTTACTCGCAGCCTCTAAAGCTAATTTATCTACATTTGTTACATTATTTACATGAAGGTATCTCTTCTCATGAGGATTATAATTGTTCTTAGTGGAGGCCTTCTGAGGAAATTTTGGGTTATTATGAAAAACTTTGTTACTGCTTGGATTACCGTTTTTTCTATTCTCTGCAATACTCTGTAACATTTTTTGTAGCAAAAACGAAAATTTTAATAATTCATAAACAGAGATGTTAGCCCTTAACCTTTTTAGATATTCAACTAAATCATAATCTAAGTTGGGGTTTACATGACTCTGTTTAGTCTCAACTAATCTAGACTTTTTTGGGGGTAAATTCATAGTGTTTTCAGAAGAAGGTTTGTTTGTTGTCTTATTCCTAGTATTAGAGGGATGTACTGTCTTGAAATTAGCTTGAAAAATGCTATCCGAGAAGTGTCCAAAAATGTTCGGAGAAGATTCATCTTCTTCAATTGTCTCTTGTTCGACTACTTCCTTAGGAATCTCAAGAGGAATCAAGTTATCCTGGGCTTCTAGAATCGTTTGAAGAGCGAATTGCAGACTTTCTAGATTTAGGCCCTCGGTATTTGAATTAGGTCGGTTGGTGGGAAAAGGCTTCATAAACAGGGGTTTGTAAGGCCCTTTGATCGAAGAATCTTCTTTGGCCATCCTTTTCAAATCTATAACTTGATTTCACAGTTTTTGAATGACTTTTGTTAAGTTTTCTAAATCTGAGCTTTCAGGTTGCATTTTGTTTTGGACAGGTCTAGGGAGGATTTCGATTTTCTTTTTGGAAGACGAACTAGTCTCTATTTAGTTGCTAGTAGTGTCTTTTAAACTGAGGATGTCTTTCTCAATCTGACTAGCCTCTTCGAAGGCCTCTAACAACATGTCTTTCTTAGATATCTTTACCCAAATGGATATACTTTGATGTAAGGCTTTCGTATAATATGCTATGATAAGATTCTCAACAGGCATTGAATCTGTAGGGATTCGATTCTTTAGTGTTAAGAATCTTTGGTTAAAGTATTTGATTTTCTCTTTGGGGTTCATTCTTAAACTAGAAATCTCCATGACTAGAACTTCTAGGGACTTATCATCTCCAAACTTCTCAAGAAAGCAGGATTCAAACTTCTCCCATGACACGATGCTATGGGGATGCTGAGAAAAGTACGAGGTAGAGGCATTGACCTCGAAAGTATAGGGGAACAATCTACAGACTACGTCTTCATGCTTGACATTACAGAGTCTAATGGATAACATAAACTTTTTGATGTGATCTTCAGCGATCTGTTTAGAGTCTGGGTCGAACTTGGGGAGCCACTTCTCCGGATGTTTGGGAAAGGGGTGTTGAGGCCCAGGTACGGCTACTGCATCTTGGTCGAGCCAAGGTCTGGAAGGATTGTTCTGGTTGGCCATTGGTGTGGACAGTGTGGAAGGTTGGGAAGAGGAAATGCCTTCGTCAGAGGATTCTTCTCCATAAGAAGAAGGGGATGATGGAGGTGGTGAGGGTGGTATTCCATATCCTCCTGCTGTAGGAGTGAGGATTGGATCTATAGGGTTTAAAGTGAGGTTAGTGCCTCCAAGTTGTTCTCTGATATCAGAGAAATATAATGGTTTTTCCAAAGGTCTATTTGGTTGCCTTAAATGGGTGAAGGAACTATGTGTTCTTATGAGAGATTGGCGTACAATCTCTTGTACGTCACCACTTGTAGGATTTGGGGTTACTGGTTCAACTGTGATCCGTAGATCATCGTTTGATGTGGTTGTTGTTTGAGTGATGATGTTGTCATTTGAATTACTTCTTGTCACTATAGGTGAGTGGTTGGGTGGTGGATGAGTCTTACGACCACCTCGTGCCATTAATAATTTTCAGGCCCTCCTTCTAATGCCATTTGTTGACGAGTGAAATTGTCTGCTTGTCAACTGGAGGAGTGAATCCGGTCCAGGGTTGTCTAAATAACCCAAGCCGTTTATATTAATCCACTTTGACGGGTTTAGCGGCTCCATTGGCCGATCTAAGTCCTAAGAAAATAAGAAAAGCTAACCTAAAGAAACTAATCAAAGTGAAAAACAACTACTGCAACCTATATACAAATCTAATATATATTTACAGTTTTACTGGCTAACAAAATAATAATTCTACTTATTAAATATATAATGCCTAGATATGTTTATATTTCGATTATATGTACAGTGTTCACAAATTGCAAATTTTTAATCAAAAACCTGAGAAAATCATATATCAATTGTCTTATGACAACGAAGCTAGTATTTTTTTATTTTTATAATTTTTATGAAAAAGAAACAAAATGATAGCTATCTAACTAAGCAATAAAAGTAACAATCTGTATTATATATCTGTCTCAACTACACAGAATTCTCATATTAATTAAACTATTAAAATAAAATAGCAAACTAACTTGAAATTATTGTCTCCTATTTGTCCTGCACATAGGCATCTGCATTCACTGTTTGATGAGGCCAACCCGCACCAGATTTTCCAATACTTCGCGTAAACACGAAGAAACAACGCTTTTGAATGCTAACGACAGAACAGGTAAAGGGTGCAGCAACAACAATTTTATAGTTTACAAATAATCACATCAAGATAAATCTCACTGCAAAGATTTGTATATAACTGCTCATTTAACAAAGAAGATTAACCTTCTATTCATTAAATTAAAACAGGATAATTGTTGTATGTAAAATGAGATACATCAAATATGGACACTATTTAAATCACATCACATCAACCTGTAAAAAATTTTGATATCTAAGGTAGTCAATAATTTGATTACAAATTGAAATGAACTAAAACTTGAACAAAAGTATAATGTATTGAAAGCTAAAGCCGTACAAACATCCACTTTCATTCCAGTCTGAATAATCATCAATCCATAGTCTCTGCTCCCAAGCAACGATGGATTGTTTACAAAAAATAATAGGTATATAAAGGCCACAGGATGAAAACATTCCTTGTGGAAATTATCAAAACTGTTTGGAAAAAATTATGGGAACAATCTCCCAAATTCCTATTTCTATCTAAGACTAACAACCTAATCCAAAAATGTGTAAAAAAAATCATGTTCAAAGATGCCACTATCGATCCAAATCCCTTTGAAATTCATGTGTACCTGTAGATGCACAAAAATACATGATTTCAGATTGTGTTTAGTTGTAAAATCAACAAAACTCAAATTTTATGACTAGCTACAGAATCTCGCGATTTTGTAGCTAGTTATTATTTACAAATAGAATCGTATTGTATCAATTCAATCATAACAGAAATAGATGCACTTGAGAAAACAAATCCTTTATGCTAATTCAAAGCAAACAAAATCATTTTAAAATCACTTTTGAAACACCATACCTCGGTTTTAGGGATACGATTCGATCAAGCTATTTTTGAATTAACAATGGCAGTGGCTGCCTCTACATTTTTGAAAATGACAAAGCCTGTGGTCTTCTTCCTTTTATCATTATCTTGCAGTCTATCATTTTCTTTGGTTAACACATTTACTCGGTCCTCCAAATACTTGATTCAGGATTGAAGCAAAGGGACATCTGTATAATATCAGTCGAGCCAAGAGTTGCATTCATTGCACTGTGGTTGATCAGGCCATGTAATTACAGGTGAAGAATATCTTAAATTACTAGCATTTCCACTGTTGAGTTTGATCCCAGGGAATTTGGGGTCATATCTAAGGCATGGCGGGAGGTTCTTCACGTAGTCATAGGGCTTGACTGAACAGAGGCCGTATGAGTATGGATACTCCTCAATTAGAAACTGCTCGATTTCGGAATCAGAATCTTCACTCAATAAAATCGGTTTTCAATATTTGTTTTGTTTAGTTTTATTGAGAGAACACCTTGATACCCAACGTGCAACCTTCTTACCCTTACAATTGACATCGTTGTTACCCTTACCCTTTTTCCTTGCAAACCTCTTAACAGGTTTACCGCAATACTTTAGGCATGAGTCAGGTAGGGTGTTGGGTAGGTTATCGTTTAGGTAGGTCGAGGGTTCAATAGAGGGTAAGAGTGTAGGAGGTGGCATGGAAGGCCCGACAAGGGTTTCAGTGACCACGGTTTTGTCCACTTGTCCAATTTCAGGACTGACAAAGCCATTTCTGAACAAGAAATCTTCCCAACAGTCGCCACTCAACCCCAAATGATGGACTATAATAATTTTAATTAAACAATGGTGGAAGAGGATGGAGTCAGCTTTCTCCCTCTTGAAATGTTTATCCATTTTATACAAACTCAGAAGGAGGAAATGTGGCATATTCAAAGGAAAATCTATGAAACTCATAAGCAACCATAGGTGGTATAGGAAAACTAAACCGTATCTACCCTCGCATGTAATGAATTACTTGATAATAGCCAACAAATCATGCCACCTAGACTTAAGAGCTGTAACTAGCATACTTTTGTCACAACTGTTGATTTTCCTCGAGGTAAACAGGAGCGGCCATGGTACTTCATCCACCTTTGAATTTTTAAACCATTTTTGACCTTTAGCTGGAAGACGAGTGGCTGAGCTAAGGAAATCCTCGTTCAATTCAAGTTGGATGTCCCCAAATTTAGCCCTGCATCCATCAAATGTAAGGGCAAATTGCTAAGTGACTGTGAGGTTGAAACCCTCAAATTTTTCAATGAAAACTAACCAGCCATTCCTCTCCAGGTCCTCTCGGGCGTTATCAAATAACAACAAAGTTTGGATTCCGTTGGGTTCGATTCACACTATAGGAGACATAGCAAATAGCACACGGTCAACAGGGTAATCGGTGAGGGGGTTTGATAGGGTAGACAAAGAACCATTTTCCCGCAGCTTCCCCAAAACAAGTAGAGGCAGCCTGATATGCAAGGCAGAACGTTAATTCTTATGTGTACGAGGGTGGTGTAGTAATTTGGGACCATGAAAAACTATCATGTCAGCTGTACAATCGGAGACGCCATGGTAAAATGTTTCATTCAAATCAAAATAATGTATATCAAAAGCATTGCAAACAACATGCCAAACGAATAATCATTGAAAACCATGACATGCATAACAAAAAAAAATCGATCCGAATGTTAAATAAACAATGGCATTTGTATGATTTAAAAGAAACACCAATATGCCAACCATTGCACCAACGATTACATCAAAGACACCAAAATATCAAATAACCATTGTATCAACGAATTTATAAATTGAAACCATATTAACAAAATGCAAAGTGAGTAGTGGTTTGGTGTTTTGATAAATGTGTGACCAGTAGTGAGTTGGGGGTAAAAGAGTTATGACCACATAAAAAAATAGGTTTATAACAATCCAAAATATCATTATGATGCCATCAACATGAATTCCAACTCTAGGTTTTCACGCTTTCATTCATGAAAATGAAAACGAACAGCAGGTATGCGAAAGTGAAAGATAATAGTGTCGTTTTATTTTGAAAAATTGTGACGAGTAATGAGGGTTCAAAACCCTTGTGTAGGCAGCTTGTAAGGAAAAGATAAAAATGAAAATGGCTTCCAACAGGTGGTTAAAGGGACATTGCATCTCCCTTAACAAAAATATTTAGGACAGGACAAATCCCCCCTAGGGTTTCTCTTACATTTTTTTTGAAATCATATTAAAGTGTTGTAAGGGCCCATACATGACCACATGTTGCAAAATTAGGATAGTTTCTTAAAATTTATTTCTTAGTTTACATCACAATATAGGGAAGTTTAAAGATCAAAGTAATGAGCCCATACATGCCCACATGCTTTCAATCTAGGATAGCTTCAAACTTTTATTAGTGCAAACAACATTTATGGAGTTTAAAGGATTTGTAAAGGACCCACATGAATTCCATATGTTGCAATATCACACCTAACTTATTAAAAACTTGGCACACTTTTTCACTTACTTGGACATAAAGTCACTCCCCACACACATAATTTCTATTTTGAATAGTGGAGGTTGAAGTAGGTTTTCTCCAAAGGAATTATGAAACTTCCCATTACTTCTTTGGAAATTATCCACATCCATTAATTCAAACGAGATTGGTTCACACCCCAAATATCTCATCCCACCACATCTAAAAATGTTCTAAAACACTCACTAAGTTTTCCTCCATAGGAGGTGCCAAAATATTTTTTTTAGTATAGGTAGGATCTCAGGGGTAGGCATCCAAATAAACCCCCATTATCTGGTTCTCACATTTTCAAACATAGAATTTGAGAAATAGGGAACTTTCAAATCCTCCAAGTCAAGTGTTCCTACACCATAAGGAAGGGAGATACCCATGAGGGGTTGAAGGCCGAGGTCTAGTTGTTCAACACATCCCTCCTTGAGTCACCCAACTCTTGGAAGGGAATCCAGCCCGTAATCCATTTCTGAGGCCGAAAATTTAAATGTCACACTTTGAACGAGGTACCTAGTGACCAAAATTTAGGACATCTACCCAGGTGGCGATTTTGGGTTGCAATCACACCTTGATTAGATTTTTTGTGGCTATTGGGAAATATCGCCAACTCTTTTGGGATATGCACCCTCTACCCCTCATTATAACTGATTATTTCAATCTTCACTATTTCGTCTTTCGGTGGCTTCAGACCCCACTGTTGAGTGCTTTTGGAAGGCCCGGTGCTATTTGAGAGGAAGGATGATACGTATTTTAGGACACGAGATTTTTTGTTTTTTTTTATTCCCTACGCAGAAAAAATCCACCTATCCACATGTTTACTTATTTAGTGTTGATTTATGTATGATGCTCATTTGATTACATACAATTGTGAGTTACACTCTCTTGTGAAGGTCCAAATTATACAAAGTTATTGTTCATTTATTCCTCTCTTGTCACCATTTTCACACATTCACTTTGCTATTCAGAAACCATAGAGGACCCACATAATCCCCGTCGTTCCAGATGCTTGCAGAATCTTCCTCCTATTCTAGGAGGAGTCCCTAGTCTTTCCAACTCACCAACTAAACTATATCACACCCCTGTGAGATACTATTTTTGGATCAAATTTGTTTGGATCCACTTTGCTTGGGTCCAATTCCCAAGGCCATCCATCCACTAGTTCTCCTTCACAAGGAGGCGGGGGGGAAAATTCTTCTCAAGGGAGAAGTACAACCCCACCAAATATCTCTCAAGGGATATGTACACCACTTCCTCACACGATGGCTGGAACTAATCCTATGCCAAATCTCTCTATTCCATACTTAGCATCCCTTAACATTCATGATTTAACCAAACTCATGAATGATCCCATTTTGCATGATCCCACTTGGCCCAATATGCCTACCAAACTACCTTCATATATTCTAAAGTTTGAAAGAAAACTAGGGGATGATCCCGCTAACCATGTTATGACCTTCCACTTATGGTGCTCTTCAAACAACATCATGGATGATTCCATCTGCTTAATTTTTTTTCAAAAAACTCTCACGGGTTCCTCAGCCAAATGGTATGTGGACAAAAAATTAAAGTCGCATGTGACCTTTGAATCATTGGCCAAGGCCTTTTTGTCATTTTTCCAACTACCAGTTCATCATAATACAGGCTTGGAACTTCTCTTGGAGTTCAAACAAAATACTACTATCCATATAGCCGATCACTTCCATGAATGGCATCGACGTCATAGTTTCTATAAAGTAGAAACCACCAAAGAACAACGTCTTGATTGGTTTCTCAAATCATTCATCTATGTTATCGCCAAGGATGTCACATCCAATTTTCCTCAGTCAGAAGAGGAGGCCATTAGCAAGGCCCAACAATTTTACCTCATCTATGCTCAATTAGGTTACTTGTACACGATGTTACCTGATGCACCCAGACCCATACCATTTGTCCTGGACAAACCTGGGATGTTCGACGCTGCAGATGGGTTGATTGGTTCCATGACGCACCACAACCCTTACAACTAACAGTCACCTATTTATGGTACACCTCAATATCTTCGATCCTATGGAGGACCATATTATTACCCTCCCTCCACTTACCAACAATCATATCCTATTGTTCCCCCTCAGCCATTGAGGGGACCCCCATTGTTACCCCAAATGCATATGGTCCCTCAGTCAATCTTGGTTCCACCCCCAACCCCTACATGTGGCCATAACAATTGTGGAGGTACTTCAACTTCATATAATCCATATGGCTTGACCCACCAAAACAATCCATATTTTCCATTTCCTATTCCTCCACATCGAGTTGCTCCTCCACAAGGACACCCACATGACAACATTAATTTTGTTCAACCCTCTCCCATTCAACAACTTTAGGCTTTTGAATAGTTGAATACAAAAAATCTATCCCATCAACCAAATAATGCCAAGAAGAAAGGGAAAAACCAAAATAATAATAACCCAGGACTAGGAGGAAATAACCCCCAATAAAACCATCCCACTAGGGGAAACTAGAATCAAGGAAACCAGAACCCCCAAGGAGACAATAACAACAAACGACCATGGAAGAACAACAAAAATATTAGGACGAACTTCCCTTATGCTCTCTATGGTGAGGATGGACATTATATTCACCATTGTCCCCAAATTTTTGAATTCAAACGGATGAAAGAATCCATGAACGTGCAACATCCTCCAACACTACCTTCCCCTCAACAAGCCCCACAAAAGTACTCGCAACAACCACCTTTGGCCATTTTGAAAAACCCTATTCCACACCAAGGTGTGATTAATACCCAACATGAGGTACACCCTGCTCCACCCCAAATGGGGGAGTATCAAAACCCATGTTCCATTCAACTCGAAAATCGGGTTGATATCAACATCTTCCTTGCCAACGAAGAAACAATTATTTTGCAAACATACAGTCGTGTTGACGAGCGAAATTGACTGCTCGTCAACTGGAGGAGTGAATCCGGTCCAGGGTTGTCTAATTAACCCAAGCCGTTTGGATTAATCCACTCTGACGAGTTTAGCGGCTCCATTGGCCGATCTAAGTCCTAAAGAGAGTGAAAAACAAAACTAAAGGAAATGCAATAACTTAATAAATAACAATCGTTGAAAACTACATATATATCTAATATATATTTACAATTTTACTAACTAATACTTATTAAATAGCTCTACTTATCATATGTACAATACATAAAAATAATTCTAATTCTAAGATATATATAATATGTACAAAATACAAATTTTAATCTAAATTCGTGAAAATCGAATGTAAATTGATTTTTTAAACAACAATAAAACTATTATCTAATCTTTATGATTTGTTTTCTTATAATGTTTATATAAAATAAATCAAATATCAAATTGTCTAATTAAACATAAGAAACAACAGATGCTAAAAAATGTTTTAACTACATGGGACTTCTATATTTATTATGCTAACGAAATCAAATAATAGGTTGACCTGTTCTCGCATCCAATATCTGTTCAATGTGTAGCATCCAGTTTCCTTGTCTGACAAGGTAAACTTGTAGCAGATCCTACAATTTTCTTTTAATAAATGTGAAGCAACAATGGTGAAATTTGAATGATAGAACATATAAGAGATACGATCATAGCAATCTCATAATTTTACAAGCAGCCACATTAAGAAAAAATTTGTTGTGAGAACTTGCGTATAAACGTTTGATCAAAATCAGAGATAAACCTCTTAATTCAAATTGAACGAATGATTACTGTGTGTTAAATCTGGAACATGAAACATGGATAATATATAAACTTTTATTCTATCAACTTGTGGTAAACCATGACAGCGAAAGAAATCATAATATATTTACAATTTGAAATAAACATGACTTGAATAAAAACATAATACGAAAAAGCTAAAGCTGTGACGAGTATTATATTTCATTCAAGTCTGTAAATGAAAAATCCATAGTCTTTCCCCAGGCTGAGATGATGCCATGTTTACAAAATAACATGCTTATATAGGTTCCAGGAACAAAATGTTTCATGTTGATAATATCAAATCTGTTCCAAAAATATGGGGGATGCAACCTCCCTGATTTTACTTGATATCAAAATACCAACAGCCTAACCTATTTACTAAAAACACAAATTTGATATGGATAAAGGATCTCAATAGTGCCTCATATCTCCTTGGAAATCATGGGTTCCTAAAAAAAAATGAAAATGGGCAAATTTTAGATATGTTTTCAATTGTCAAATCAAGCAATTCGAATTTTTCTAACTGGCTATAGAATCTTACTATTCTATAGCTAGTTATAATTACAACTACAATCATATTTTATTCAACAAACAAAACAAAATAATCTTTATAAGAAAGGCAATCTGTTCAATCAAATCATATATCCTAACTTGAGAGTGACGAAATCATACTAAAATCCAAAAAGATCATACCTCAAATCATGGGATTAAAACATATCAAGCAATCTTGGAGTTTACGATTGCTATTGGTGCCTCGACATTCTTGAAAATGACAGATCCTGTAGTTTTTAGGCGTTTCTCCTTTGCTTGGGTTATGGATTGGAGTCTACTGTTCTCGTTTATCAACAAATCCACTTGGTCTTTTAAAGATTTAAGTTGGGACTGTAGTTAAGGCACATCCGTATAATACCTGTCGATCTAGGATCGACACTCATCACATTGTGGCTGTAGGGACTATGCATTGGCACTAACAACATTAAGGGTTGGAGAATTGTCCACGCAAAAGGTAGGTTGGTCACAGAGTTGGATGCCAGGAAATTCGGGATTACCTTTTAGACATGGAGACAGGTTGTTTACATAGTCATAGAGAGTGTCAGGATAGAGCCCATATGACACGTGGTCTTCTTCAGCCAAAAACCTCTCAATTTCTGAATCTAAGTCTTCACTTAATTCAATTGTGTTGTTTGTGTCTGCACAGGGTTTGAATTTATTTCGAGCACATCGTGAAATCAAATAACCAACCCTTTTATTCTTTCAATTAACATCGACGCTACCTTTTAGCTTCTTCCCTATGGGTTTTTTAACAATTTTAGTGCAACTCTGAGGGTGTGAACCCAGTTGATTTTCTGGTTGAGTAACATCAGGGTAGGTCAAGGGTTCATTATTAAGGAAAATATCACAAGGCGGGAGTAGTGGAGGAGAGGCGGTAGGTTTCACAAGGGTTTCTATGATAACCTGCTTATCAACCTGTCCCAACTCACTATTGCCAAAGTCATTTCGTAAAATAAATGCATCCCAACAATAATTTTGTAATTGCAACTGATGCAAAAGGATAATTTTTATAACCCCATGGTGGAATAAACTTGAATCAGACCTCTGCCTCCTAAACCATTTTCCCATCTTCTAAACAGGAATTAGGGCATATTCAATGGGAAGCCATTGAAATTCATAATCAATCGCATATGATACAGGAAAACTAACCCAAATATTCCTTCACACGTAATGAATTGTTTGACAATAGCAAGTAGATCATGCCACCTAGGTTTTAAGGATGAGACTGGCATACCTTGATTGCAACTAGTTATTTTCTGTGAGGTGAACATCAAAGTCCAGGGGACCTCTTCAACTTTTGCGTTCTTGAACCATTTTTTCCTGATAGCTGGTAAACCCATGGCTTGGATTAAAAAATCTTCAGTTACCTCTAGCTGCACATCACCTATATTTTCTCTGCAGCCATCGAAGGTCAATGCGAACTCTTGGGCAACTCTCAGATTGAAACCCTTAAACTTTTCAATGAATAAACACCAACCGTTCCTTTCTAAATTGTCCTTGGTGTTATCATACGATAGAAATGTTTGGATGCCATTGGGCTCAGTCCTTACCATTGGAGCCATGGAAAACAGAAGGGAATCAACACAGAACCTACAAGTAGGGTTTTATAAAAAGCCACAGAGCCATATCCCTGAGCCTCAACAAAACAATTCTATGACAGTTCAAATGGTAGGCAGAGGCATTAATCACCATGCGTGGGAATGAAATCATGAAGCACGAGACCATACAAAAGAGTAATGGCATGTTGTACTTCATATGAAACCTTGGCATTGGATACGTATAAGGATCAAAACACCTGGAAAACCATAGTACGCACATTCATAGCTTGATTACAAAGGTAAGTGTATCAAATAAAAATTGAATAATTAAAAGTTTTATGAATCAAAACTCCATTAATATCAATCAAATATTAATGAGTGGAGGTCTTTCACTTATGTGACCAAGGCATGTTTAGAACCAAGGAGTTATAAACAAGGAGAACAATCATGTTCATAGCAAAAATATGACAATTCGATAATAGACCATATGAACATTTTTCCTTTAATAAAAAATCGAAACAAAGTGTTAATTCCAGCTACGAGTTTTCATGCTTACAGTCATGAAAACAAAAATCGAAAGGAAGATATGTAAAAAGTGACAAGTGACAAGTGTCGTTTAGTGACAATGGTCATGATGAGTAATGAAAATTTAGAGACACTGTGTAGGAAGCTTATAAACAATAGAAATTATATTATTGCTGCCAACAATGGCGACACGCTCAGAGAAGCAGTTATCTCTGCCAAATGAATGAGTTCAGATTAGGATAATCAGAAAAAACTTCGAATCAAAAACAACCAAAAAACTGTCTGAACATCGTAAACAATTATAATGCATTATTGTTTTCAGACAACTGTTATTTTTAAAGAGACGAAAATTGACAACAATCTTAACAGAAGAGAATCACGATATTAAAGTTAAAATCTTCAATACTGTTTATAGGGCCGCTGCTGCCAGTAGGCATCCATAGCCTCGACATGGATGCCAATTAACCCACTTCGATATCTATATCCTATCAAGAAGTTCCAGATCAGAACGAAGGACATTTAAGGTCAGAAAGAATCCATATCTGAGAATTTTCATTTACCTGACATTGCTTCGCTACCAGCGGGCCTGTTCAGTACCCTGGCGAAGTTATCTTGGTGTCATGTATGCATTTACTCGCTGCCAGCAGACCTGTTCAGTATCCTGGCGGGTTTACAAGCAATTCCCACATCTCTCTGAAGGTTTATTTAGTTTTAAAGATATTTAATAGAGTGGGGTGACGCTGAAAATCCTGGTTTTTGGACACATCTTAGTAAATTACAGACCTTGAAGAAATTTATTATCTTTCCTTCATTAAGATATAGAAATAGTTTGTTAATAAAACCGAGTTTCAAGAGAAGGGAGACATTTTCAAGTTGTTCTCTTAAGGAATAGGGACAGCATAAAAATATTTTTTGTGGATGATCGTGAATACCTTTAGTTGCAGATTGAAATCAAGAAACGCTTTTCAAACAACAAGTTATCTTCAACCTGGCTGCAAACTTAGAAAAATACCACAATCAATGTTTAAACAACTTTCAGTAGTCATTTTGGAGGGGAAATTTTTCCATTCTCTTCGTCTGAGCTAGCCCGTGATGCAGGCATGTGTGTTTCGAAAAGAAAGACCGATAATCATAAGGGAAAAATAAAAACAAACCAGCAAAGAAAGGCAAACAGCAAAAAAAACAGAAAATATTTACAAAGTGTACATGGGAGCATCATCAAGCAAAGTACCTTTTTAGAGCTTGGCCATTCATCGGAAAGGTGTTTGGTTGTCCCTCTAAATTCTGTAATCAGAAGGAACTAGGACCCAATTTCTCAGCAATTAAAAATGGTCCCATCCACAAGTTCTGAAACTTTGTATGCTCTCCTTTTCCCTCATGAGTTTTGTCCCATTTTAGGACAAGGTCACCTACCTCAAAATTTCTGTCAGAGGCAGAATTGGAATAAAACTAGTTTTTAACAATGATTTGATGTTGATCCAATTTTCGTTTTGCTTGAGCCTTCACTTCTTCTAATTTTAACAAAGTGTTAATTCGACTCTCCAAAGGGGGACAGTCTTCTTCCTGTACTTTCTGTGATAACTGCAGAGATGGAAGAAGGACATGTGGTGGAAGAATCACCTCCCTACCATAAACGAGAAAGAAAGGTGAGTTACCCACACCAGTTTTAGGAGTTACTCTATCAACCCAGATTGCGTTTAACAATGCGTTATGCCAATTTTTATGGTTTTCGGAGACCATTCTCTTGATAATTTTGATCAAATTTTTATTAGTCAATTCTGCCAAACTGTTGCCTTGGGGGTAATAGCTGGCAGAATACTTTAATTTAATTCATTTTTCTAGAGTGAAATCACTCATTTCAAGATAAAAAAAATAAGAAGCATTATCAAATGCCAGGCATTCGGGGATACCGAAACGAGTAATAATATTTGAATTCAAGAAGGATATTAGCTCGCTAGTATTTATAGCTTTTAATGGGGCAGCCTCAGACCACCTGGTGAAGTAATATGTGGTTGTTATGATATATTTATGATTTTGTGAGGATGGAAGATTGATTGGGCCTATAATATCCAAACCCCACTGCTGAAAAGGGGAGTCTACCGAAACTGGTTGCAAAGGGAAAGCTGGTTTTTGTATCCGTCCAGATGCTTTTTGACAAATCACACACTTACGACATAAAGCATGAGCGTCTTTAAAAAGGGTAGGCTAGTAATAACCTTCTCTTAATACTTTATGGGAAGTGGTGTCTCCACCAAAATGCCCACCAACTTCTCCTGCATGCAATTCCAATAAGACTTTTTCTGCTTCATCCTTCTCAAGACAGCGCATTAGTACTCCATCAAAATTTTGACGAAACAAAATACCATTAATCAACTAAAAAGAAGAAGATTTTAATCTCAGTGCTCTCCCTTTTGTGGGATCAAGGTGACGGGGAGATGATCCGTGTATAAGACAAAATTGTATGTCATCGTACCAGGGACTAACAGGGTTTTGTGCACAACAGATTTGATTTTGATAGTGTTGTCCTGGATTTAACATATCATTTTCCTCTTGCTGTCCTACAGTTGAATCAACGACCAATTTGCATAAACCTTGGCCTCTTACTATTTGTGTTGGGGTGATTTCTATATCATATTATTGTAAGGATGTGACCCAATTTGCCTTTTTTTCGCCTAGTTCTTTCTGTATTAACAAATTTCTGACAGCCGGGTAAGGGACAATGATTTTCGTCCTAGATTTCAACAAATAAGATCGAAAGTGCTTTACTTCTTTGAAAATATCATAGGCTTCCTGATCTACTACTGGATAATTAAGTTCCGCCCCTTTGAAGGCTAAACTCATAAAGGTGATTGGGACTTCATTGTTTTCAACGTTCTTTTGAGTTAGGACAACAACGCAGGATCGGTCAGAGACAAACATGTAGAGGGTGAAGTCTTGCAAAAAGTTGGGGCTCATTAGAGAAGGAGCATCTATTATGGCCTTTTTTATTGAATCAAAAGCTTGTCTTTATAAAGGTCCCCAATGGTACTGTACATCCTTTTTTATTAAGTTTTGTAATGGTCTCACCATTTCTGAAAAGCTGGGGACGAATCTCCTAACAAAGTTTATCTGACCTAAAAAATATTACATGGACTTTTTTGACGAGGGAGGGGGTAGTTTTGAAATGACTTGAGTTCTTTCAGGGTCAATAATCATCCCTTTGCTTGATACAATGAATCTGAGGAGCTTACCTTGTTCTACTGCGAAGATAGATTTTTTAGAATTCAAAGAAATGTCGAACTTACGACATCGTTGTAGAACAGATCTTAAATGAGCTAGATGATCTTCTTTATTTTTCGAGAAGACAGTGACGTCATCCAGGTAAACTACCACAGATTGATTGATTAAGCCTTGCAAAGTGATGTCCATCGCTCTCTAGAAAGTGGCACCAACGTTTATGAGTCCAAATGGCATCTTTCTATAAGCATAGGTTCCCCATGGAGTGCGGAAGGTGGTTTTGAGTTGGTCTAGACGAGACATAAGGACTTGGTTATACCTTGAAAAACCATCCAACAAGGATAATCTTTCAGAACCAAACACCTGTTGAAGGATCTGTTCCATGGGAGGGATAGCGTAGTTGTCTTTATCAGACACTTGGTCAAGATTTCGGAAATCAACACATAGTCGGATTTCACCACTCTTCTTTCTGACAGGGACAAGATTAGAGATCCATTGTGTGTGCATAATTGGGAATATTATCTTAGCATTTGTGAGTTTGTTTAATTCCTTATTGACTGTTGGTTCGCGTTTTGGGTGTATTTTCCTTAACTTTTGTTGAAAAGGTTGGGTTTGGGGTTTCATGGGAATAACGTGTTGTATGATGTTAGGATCAAAGGTTTTTAAGTCATGGTATGTCTAAGAAAAAGTATCTTTGAATTCCTTAAACAACTTAATAAATGCTACTTTTTCTTGCTCAGAACACCCCACCCCTAAATTAATGCACTGTGGGTTGTATTTAGTTCCCAAATTTACTTTTTCATGCGTCAAAGAGGAACTATTCGTTTTACAGTTCACTAATTTTCTGAACTTGTCGTGAAGATCATAAAAATTTTCTAATCTAACTACAGATTTTGGGATAGAGTTTACCATGTCTGATGAAGATTCTGGGGATCTCAGATCAGGTATTACTGTAAAGTCATGAAGATTTTTGTCATGGGTACCTTTATCGATCACCGCGCCCTAGAAAGTTTCTTTCATATGCAGAAAAATTATAATCTATTGATCGTCATCGAAGACTCTCTAATTCGTGATGTTGTCTCGGACGGATGGTCTGAACAACAGTTCGACGAAAAATGCATTTGGAGATAAGCCTTCCGTAGGACAAAGTTTTGAAGCGATGTTAGCTAACAAATCAGCTTCTGAATTGTTCAATCTAGGAAACGAATTTATGTTAAATGTAGAAAAATTATTCGTCAAATTCCATACCTCAGTTTGATAGCTTTTAAGGTGCGGGGATAAACAGTGGATAGAATTTTTTACCTGTCTAACCACAATTTCCGAATCACCAAAGACAGTCAAATTTTGAATGTTCATATCTAATGCTTTTTTGAGGCCTTGAAAGAGTGCCTCATATTCGGCTGTATTGTTTGTACATTCGAATTCTAACTGGAAAGAAATCAAAGTCTTGTTACCTGCTGGATCGATGAGCATGCACCTTGCACCAACTCCTTCCTTAGATTTTGACCCATCAAAGTAAAAAGACCATATTTTATTTTTGTCGGTTGCATGTGACCACCGAGAGGAAGTTGTTGGCTGCGTATATGTCAAAATTTCAGACTTTTGTTCCGGGTTAGTGATAGTAGAAGTTTCGACCATGAAATTACTGAAAAAGGTATCCATCCCTTGTATTTCGGGCGAATCAGCAGAAGGAGTGAATGGTTCACAGGGATCATTTAGATCAGTCACCATGAAATTTAGATAATGTTCACGATTTACCTTGATTCTGTTGGGCTTTCCATTCTTGGGGAGCCACAAGTGAGACCAATCCGTTGCAAAATAGCCATGTAATTGTTCTGACCAATCTCTACTTAAAAAAAAACCATAAACTTCTGGGATATCTACAACAATAATATCAATCACTTGATGAACTTTAGGATTAGACGACAATCTTATAAGCACATTTCTTAATTCGCCTATCACTTTAACACTAGCTCGATCAAGATGGATAATTTTCAAGATGGATGGCTGAACTTCAACATTAATATTTTGACAAACAGACCAAGGCATTACGTTAGATGATGCACCTGAATCTACCATATAGTTGTGTACATTCCTATTGAAAATTTCAAAAGTGAACAAAAATGGAGGGACATTTCTGCGAGTATTAACGGTGGAAGTTTGTTGTTTTTTACTCACAGCCTTTGAAACTGGTTTATCTACATTTGTTACATTATTTACAGAAAGGTCTCTTTTATCATGAGGTTCAGATGTAGTTTTGGCAGAGGCCTTCAGAGGAATTTTGGGGCTGTTTTGAACACCTTTGTTACTATTCGGATTGCTATTTTTTTTGTTCTCTGCAATATTCTACAACATTTTTTGTAGAAGAAAAGGGGATTTTAATAATTCGTAAACAAAAATGTTAGCCCTAAGATTTTTTAGATCCTCAACCAAATCATAATATAAACTTGGGTTTACTGAATTCTGTTTAGTCTCAGTTGATTTAGAGTGTTTTGGAGGCAAAGTCGTAGTGATTTCAGAAGACGGCTTATTTGTTGTCTTTCTCCTAGTATTGTAAGGATGCACTGTTTTGAAATTAGCTTGAAAAATGCTATCTGAAAAATGTCCGAAAATATTCGAAGAGGATTCATCTTCTTCCATTGTTTCTTGTTCAGTTACTTCTTCAGGAATCTCAGGAGGAATCAAGTTATTGTGTTCTTCTAGGATCGTTTGAATAGAAAATTGCAGGCTTTCTAGATTTAGGCCTTCAATATTTGAATTAGGTTGGTTGGTGGGAAAAGGCTTCCTAAAAGGGTGTTTTTAAGGCCCTTTGCTCGAAGAATCTTCTTCAAATGACCTTTTCAAATCTATAAATTGGTTGGACAATTTTTGAACGACTTTCTGTAAGTTTTCTAAATCCGAACTCTTAGGTTGAGCTTTGTTTTGGGAAGGTCTAGGAAGGATTTCGATTTTCTTTTTGGAATATGAACTAGTCTCTATCTCGTTGCTAGTAGTGTCTTTTAATATGAGAATTTCTTTCTCGATATGACTGGCCTCTTTGAAGGCTTCTAACAACGTGGCTTTTTTGGATCTCTTTACCCAAATGGCTATGTTTTGATGTAAGGATTTCGTGTAGTATGCGACTATAAGATTCTCGGCAGGCATTGAATCTGTGGGGATTTGGTTCTTTAGTGTGAGGAACCTTTGATTAAAGTATTTGATCTTTTATTTGGGGTTCATTTTTAAACTAGAAATCTCCATGACTAGAACTTCAGGAGACTTGTCGTCTCTAAAATTCTCAAGGAAACAAGATTCAAATTTCTCCCATGAAACGATGGTGTGGGTTTGTTGGTCAAAGTACTAGGTAGATTCATTGCCTTCAAAGGTGTAGGGAAACAATCTACAGACTATGTCTTCGTGCTCAACACTACAGAGTCTAATGGCTAACACAAACTTTTTGATGTGATCTTCAACGATCTGTTTGGAGTCCGGGTCAAACTTAGGGAGACATTTCTCTGGGTGTTTGGACAAAGGATGTTGAGGCCCAGGTATGGCCACTGCATATTGGTTAAGCCAAGGTCTGGCGGGGTTTTTCGGATTGGACATAGGTGTGGGTGGTGTCGAAGGTTGGGATGAGGAACTGCCTTCGTCAGAGGATTATTCTCCAGAAGAAGAAGGAGATGAAGGAGGTGGTGATGGTAGTATACCAGATCCTCCTGCTGTAGGAGTGAGGATTGGATCTGTAGGGTTTAAGTTAAGGTCAGTACCTCCAAGTTGTTCTCTGATATCAGATAAATATAATGGTTGATTCAAAGGTTGGTTTGGTTGTCTTATATGGGCTAAGTCATTGTGCGTTCTTATGAGAGATTGCCAAACAATCTCTTCTATGTCACCACCCGTAGGATTTGGAGTTACTGGTTCAACTATGATCCGTAGATCGTCGTTTAATGTGGTTTCTTCTTGAGGGACAACATTGTCATCTGAATGAATTCTAGTTACTATAGGTGAGCAGGTAGGTGGGGGAGGAGTCTTACGGCTTCTCGTGCCATTAATAGTTTTCAGGCCCTCCTTCTAGTGCCATTTGTTGATGGGCGAAATTGATCGCTCGTCAACTGGAGGAGTGAATCCGGTCCGGGGTTGTCTAATTAACCCAAGACGCTTGGATTAATCCACTTTGATGATTTTAGTAGCTTCGTTGGCCGATCTAAGTCCTAAAGAGAG
>SNQJ01S0014248.1:232572-248879 GCA_010110895.2 Picea sitchensis
CCCCGATTCTCCGATGGCTTATCTCTCTCGCAACTTCTATAGATCTGACGGCCCTCGTTCTTTTGGGTTTTCTGAATGAGATCCAACGGCTGTGGATCTCTGTCTTCCTTCTCTTCTACAATTTGTTGTACTTTGAGCTTTGCCTTTGTTGCACGCGTTTTCTTCAACGTTGTTCCTCCTGAGCTTTCACATCTGAATCCCCAAGGGATTTTTATCCTTCTTATCCTACCATCGCCACTGTTGTACTTGCCATCAATGACAAGCATACGCTACTTGGTAAACATTTGCCAACAGATGCCATGTTTACAAAATAACATGCTTATATAGGTTCCAGGAACAAAATGTTTCCTGTTGATAATATCAAATCTGTTCCAAAAATATGGGGGATGCAACCTCCCTGATTCTACTTGATATCAAAATACCAACAGCCTAATCTATTTACTAAAAACACAAAGTTGATATGGCTAAAGGATCAAAACATTGCCTCATATCTCCTTGGAAATCATGGGTTCCTGAAAACAAATGAAAATGGGGAAATTTTAAATACGTTTTCAATTGTCAAATCAAGCAATTCAAATTTTTCTAACTGGCTACAGAATCTTACGATTCTATAGCTAGTTATAATTACAACTAAAATCATATTTTATTCAACAAACAAAACAAACTAATCTTTATAAGAAATGCAATCTATTCAATCAAATCATATATCCTAACTTGAGAGACGAAATCATACTAAAATCCAAAAATATCATACCTCAAATCATGGGATTACAACATATCAAGCAATCTTGGAGTTTATGATTGTTGTTGTTGCCTCTACATTCTTGAAAATGACAGATCCTGTAGTTTTTAGGTGTTTCTCCTTTTCTTGGGTTATGGATTGGAGTCTACTGTTCTCGTTTGTCAACAAATCCACTTGTTCTTTTAAAGATTTAAGCCAGGACTGTAGCCAAGGCACATCTGTATAATACCTATCGATCCAGGATCAACACTCATCACACTGTGGATGTAGGGACTGTGCATTAGCACTGACAACATTAAGAGTTGGAGAATCGTCCATGTGGAAGGTAGGTTTGGCACAGAGTTGGATGCTAGGAAATTTGGGATTACCTTTTAGACATGGAGGTAGGTTGTTTACATAGTCATAGGGAGTGTCAGGATAGATCCCGTATGACATAGGGTCTTCTTCAGCCAAAAACCTCTCAATTTCTGAATCTGAGTCTTCACTTAATTCAATTGTGTTGTTTGTGTCTGCACAAGGTTTTAATTTATTTTGAGCACATCTTGAAATCAAATGACCAGCTCTTTTATCTTTTAATTAACATCGACGCTGCCTTTTAGCTTCTTCCCTGTGGGTTTTTTAACAATTTTAGTGCAACTCTTAGGGTGTGAACCCAGTTGATTGTCTGGTTGAGTAACATCAGGGTAGGTAGATGGTTCATTATTAAGGGCAAGATCGCAAAGAAGGAGCAGTGGAGGAGAGGTGGTAGGTTTCATAAGGGTTTCTATGATAATCGGCTTATCAACATGTCCCAACTCACTGTTGCCAAAGTCATTTCGTAAAATAAATGCATCCCAACAATCATTTTCTAATTGTAATTGATGCACAAGGATAATTTTTATGAGCCCATGGTGCAATAAACTCAAATCAGACCTCTACCTCCTAAACCATTTTCCCATCTTGTACAGACTTCTAAGGAGGAAGTAGGGCATATTCAATGGGAAGCCAATGAAACTCATAAGCAATCGCAGATGATACTGGAAAATTAACCCAAATCTTCCTTCACACGTAATGAATTGTTTCACAATAGCAAGTAGATCATGCCACCTAGGTTTTAAGGATGAGATTGGCATACCTCGATCTCATCTAGTGATTTTCCTTGAGGTGAACATCAAAGTCCAGGGGACCTCTTCAACTTTTGCGTTCTTGAACCATTTTTGCCCAACAGTTGGTAAACCCATCGCTTGGCTTAGAAAATATTTAGTTACCTCTAGCTTCACGTCACCTATCTTTTCTCTGCAGCCATCGAAGGTCAATGCAAAATCTTGGGAAACTCTCATATTGAAACCCTTAAAATTTTCAATGAATAAATGCCAACCGTTCCTTTCTAAATCGTCCTTGGCGTTATCATACAATAGCAAGGTTTGGATGACATTGGGCTCGATCCTTACCACTAGATCCATGGAGAATAGAAGGGAATCAACAAAGAACCTACAGGTAGGGTTTGATAAAAAGCCATAGAGTCATAGCTCCAAGCCTCAACAAAACAATGCTATGACATTTCAAGCGGTAGGCAGAGGCATTAATCACCATGTGTGGGAATGAAATCGTGAAGTCCGAGACCATACAGAAGAGTAATGGCATGTTGTACTTCATATGACACCTTGGCATTGGGCACGTATGAGGATCATAACACTTGGAAAACCATAGTACACACATTCATAGCTTGATTACAAAGGTAAGTGTATGAAATAAAAATTGAATAATTAAAAGTTTTATGAATCAAAACTCCATTAATATCAATCGAATATCAATGAGTGGAGGTATTTCACTTATGTAACCAAGGCATGTTTAGAACCAAGGAGTTATAAACAAGGAGAACAATCATGTTCATAGAAAAAATATGACAATTCGATAATAGACCATATGAATAGTTTTTCTTTAATAAAAAATCGAAACAAAGTGTCAATTCTAGCTGCGAGTTTTCATGCTTACAGTCATGAAAACAAAAATCGAAAGGAAGATATGTAAAAAGAGACAAGTGACAAGTGTCATTTAGTGACAATGGTCATGACGAGTAATTAAAATTTAGAGACCCCGTGTAGGCAACTTATAAACAATAGAAATTATATTATTGTTGCCAACAAGTCACCAATATGATGTTCCGCTTGAATCTACCCCAACCACCTCAGAAATGGATCCAACAACATCCAAACCACCATTGATGATTCCACTCCCTAACACTAAACCGAACCCTCGTATACCTTGTATGTTGTTACGACGGAATGTACATAATCCTGATTCTAGGGAAGCCTATAACTACAGTCTGGTCGACAACTTAGCACAATCTCATGTTTCCATGTCTATATTGAAGGTCTTCCAAACCTATCCAACTCAATGGAAATGATTCCTTTCCACCCTGGGGGCAGTCAATCCAGTTGATACCAGACTCATCACCTTTCATCTAGATAGTGGAGAACAATGTTTCCCCACCCTGGTAGATTTTTAGATACTAGTTAAGATCTGGAACATCACATTACATTGATGTATCATTGATGAAGGTGCACCCACATGCATCATTTCCAAAGTAGTATGGAAACATCTTGGATACCATGAGATAGTACCATCTTCTATCACCCTAAGAGCCTATGATGGTCGACCATCATCCCCTGAAGGACTCTTCCAAAACATCCCTGTGGAACTCGGGGGAAAAACCATCCTCATCGAAATTGAAGTTATCGACACCCCACTTGATTACAATATCTTGTTCAGATGTAGCTACATGTATGCTATGACGGTGGTATCCTCTTATGTGTTTCAAATGATGATGTTCCCCCACAAAGTTAAAATCATCACCATCGACTAGATTACACATTACGACACTAATCATTCCTCCAACAATGATAAATTTCTTCCTCTTGTCCGAACTGTCTCAGATGCTCATTTATTCATCGACATGGGTCCATACATTTTAATGGACCCATCCTTGTTGGGGGAATATCATGGAGTGTCACCCCTCCTACACCCTTCGACACAAGTGTGTGTAGTATCTTCTAATGGAACTGATATCGGAGAAAATGGTCCTCTTATCGAGGAACCTCCCCACATTGAATTTCCACCAGTTGGAGAACTATTACCTCAATAATTCTCTGAGAACCCCACTGCACCACTTATCCCATATTTCACCCCCCTCAAGCGGAAATTCCCAGTTTGGGAGACAATTTCCCAAGCCATTACCCAAATTCCCTTCTTCTACCCCCCACTTGGAGTCCAAGCATTCCAGGTAGTTGGAACCCTTAATATTCCTAACATGGTGCTTTCCATCCCTGTATGGTATCTTCATCCACTCGTGATGGTTCCTAAACCATCCCTACCTCCTCATACAGAGGGAATATTGATGCAGGTCCCAGTACAGGCTCCTTCCACACCACCATCACCCCCAACTATTGGAACCACTTCTAGTGCTGGGGGTAGACGAAATAATAAAGAGCCCACAACTCCACTTCCTCCTCAAGTTCAACCTCCTTGCGCACTATGCGAAAGAGAATGGAACCCCACTAATTGATGCCCTACTCTTCTTGAGTTACGCAATCTGATCCAACTACCTAGAGAAACCACATTGCTCACCACTCCACTAAGTACATCCATTACTACTATGAAGTCCTCCACTATTGTCAATAAAGAGTTGAGAACCAAATTCACTTGTGCCATCTGTTTAGAGTATGGCCATTACACTCATCATTAACCAACTCTACATCATTTTTGCCAAACGTTAGCTGAAGTACACCAAACATCTCGGCCAGATCCCTCTCAACCACCCCTTATTGAAGATCACATCCCTAGCATTCGTTATATTTCATCATCAGTCCTCGTGTGAATAAGGTATCCTCCACAGTATCGAGAAATTCATTTTATGTCCAAGGTTCCCTCACACCCTATACACAATATCTTGTTTGCGTCCTCACCACTTGAGGACACCAATGCTTGACCATTGACCATTCCCCTGGTCACCTCCCAGGATCCCCTGTATTCTTGCATTGTTCACTGGGATGAAGATATCCTTGAGGAAATCACTACCCCCAATTTCCCATGGAATGCATTCCATCATGGAGCACTTTTTATTTCACAAGAGGACTTTTATCCTCCTACCCAAGCCTCCATATGCACAATCAAAACCAAGTATTTTATTCCTTTGGGGCATATAGACTGGTTCGACAACCCTATCCCTACCCTAGATGCTTTTGAAGAAGGCAACAGGGCCAACATCTCCCCCACTGTCAAAATTGACATTTCCATTAAACTAGGAATCATAGAAGAAATCACTATTGGTGCCACATGCTCCCCTAAACAAATAATTTCTTATAAATCTCTCTTTCATGAATACCAAGACATTTTGTCTTGGTCATATATGAAGATGCCTGACCTTGATCCATCTATAGTTGAACATCGCATCGAAACTTGGCCATATGTCTCCCCAGTTCACCAAAAGGAACACCCCCTTCACCCATCCAAAGTTGCGGATATCAAAGATAAAATTGACAAGTTGTGCTCTATCGGGTTTATCTACCCCATTGCGTACACTTCATGGGTATCCAATCTCATCCCTATTAACAAGAAACATGGCAATATTTGTGTTTTCACATAATTTCATGATCTCAACCACGCTTGTCCCAAATACAACTTCCCAAACCCTTTCATCGACCAAATTATCGATGATTGTGTCGACCATGAGGCACTTTATTTTATGGATGGGTTCTCCAGATACAATCAAATCCAAATCCATCCAACAAATCAGTATAAAATCACTTTTACTACCCCTTGGGGTACCTTTTCTTATTGTTTCATGCCCTTTGGCCTCAAGAATGTAGGTGGTACTTTTCAATGGGCCAGGACCTATTTTTTCCATGATATTGCTCACATCATCTTTGCTTATTTGGAAGCCCTCACTGCTCGATCCAAAAAGAAAACTAAGCATTTAGACGACTTTCGCATCATCTTCCAACAATGTCTCTAGTACAATATCTGCTTGAACCCCCTCAAGTGTGTCTTTTGCGTCACTTATAGACACCTCCTTGGGTTCATTGCCTCCTAACATGGCATCAAAGTGGACCTCCTCAAGGTTTAATCTATCAAAAAAATTCCACCACCTAGGAATTTACGGTAACTATAGAGCCTACAAGGCAAAGCCAACTTTTTACGTCGCTTTTTCCCAGAATACGCCACTCGCACACATTATTTTCTCTGCTTACTATGTCATGATATCCCATTTCAATGGGAATAACATGCCCAAATTTTTTTTGATTATTTAAAATCCTCCTTATCTAATGCCCCTTTGATTTGTCCCCCAGACTATGATCATGATTGCATCCTCTACTTGTTAGCCTCAGACGTATTAGTAGAAGGAGTCCTCATCCAATTATGGGATGACGGGCATGAACATGTCATTTAATACACCAGTAAAAACCTTTCAGGGCCACCCTTGAAGTGCAATCATGACGAGAAACTTGCCTTAGCAGTTGTGCTCATAGTCCAAAATCTGCACCATTATATCCTGCTTTGAAATACCATGGTCGTAGAAAATTCCAACTGCATGCAATACTTTCTTAGTCGACGACAAATTAATGGAAAATTTTCGCGAGGGATTGTTATCCTCCAGGAATATGACCTAGAGTTCTCAACTCCCAAAATAAAGAAAACACTTGTCCTCACTGAACTCATTATGGATTTTCCCTTGGATGCTAAAGCATCCCTCGTTAATATGGATTTCCCCGATGAACACCTCTTCTTCATCCCCTCTGATGACCCCTAGTATGACAAAATCCTCCTCTACTTGTGTACATAGAATTTTGGGTCTCGTCTCACTTGAGACGATCTTCAACGAATTCTCCATCAGGCTCCTCAATACCTCTTCATTTGAGACATCCTCTATCGATGCAGGGTCAACACCATTCTTCGTCGATATCTGACCATCGACAAAGATGACAAAGTCTTGAATGATTTCCATAGTGGCACTTGTGGTGGTCACCTCTCGGGTATATCCATGCCCCAAAAAATAAATCGAGCATGGTACTTCTAGCCCATGTTGTTTCATGACTTCATCCACGCTATCAAGAGATGTGACAAATTACATCTCTATGACAACAAAGCATGAGCACCACCAACTCTTCTACATCCAATCATCACCTCTGGCCCCTTTTGCAAATGGGGCATAGACTTCATGACTTTCCATCCTCCATCCAGTAATGGAAACAAGTACATTGTTGTGGTAGTAGATTACTTTATCAAATAGGCCAAATCCATGACCACATTCAACAACACCATTGACACAACAACACATTTTTTCTTCAACCACGTCATTACTCGATTCATATTCCCACTATAGTTAGTGTTCTATCATGATAAACACTTTGAGAACGAGATATTCACAGAACTCTCCTCAAAGTTAGGCTTCTCCCATGATTTTTCCTCCCCATACTACCCTCATTCCAATGGATAGGTCAAGGATATCAACAAAGTCTGCAAAACCATTCTACAACGTACCGTCAACAAACATAAGACCAACTGGAATTATATGTTATTTTCTGTGTTATGGGCTTATTGCACAATAGTCAAAACTCCCACTGATTTTACATTGTTCCACCTCATCCAGGAAATCGAATCCACCCTCCCTATCAAGTGTGAAATCCCCATGTTATGCACTACCATTGATCTATTACTCGACATTTCTCCAATGGAGCAGTGCTTGTTGACCTTAGAGTTGTTGGATGAAGATCGTCGATCTTCATTAAAGAAAAATGAGGAAGCTAAAAAATGGTCCAAATCCACCTTCGACCACCATGTAAACCTTCACTCATTCAGTGAAGGGGATCTCATATTAGCCTATGATATTGCCCACGATAGCCTCGACCATGGGTTGTACCTAAAGAATTTTTACGCCTGAGCATAGTTATTCTACCTTAGGTTTTTATTTGTACACATTTGTAGAGTTTTTAGTCTTCTTTTCTGTCACCGTTCCTCATGTCTGATCTATCATCCATTTTATTTACATGTGAATCATCCATCAACCTACCACATTGGTTACATTGACGGTGCTAGCCATTGGACCCATAATATCGCTTCGGCCACTTGGGCCCTCTATACCCCCTCACATGTGCTTCTCCACTCTAGTGGCATATTTTTGGGCTCGACCACCAACAACCAACTTGAATAAAACATCTTCATTGGTCTCCTCATTGAGGCCATTCACTGCCACATTCATCACCTTAGCATTCTATTAGATTCACAACTTGTCTTCCTGCAGCTCAACAATGCATATCACGTTCATGATCCTTTCCTCTTTTGAAAACACTTGCAAGTTAGAATATTATCTCGCAACTTTGATTCAATCACATTTACACATATTCAAAAACAATTTAATCAAATAGCAGATAACATGGCTAACCTAGTATTAGATTATCATTTATAACATTAAAACACAATGTTTTATACATAAACATCAAACATTTTTCAGAACATATAGAAAAGGCATTATAAGCATAAAACATCAACACATAGATACATAGATAATATAAAAAATATATATCCATATATATATAAATCATCAAAGTGTCATCAAGTGTTTACAAAAATACATATACATCACTCATAGGCCAGTGAGCCCCCCCACCCCTATAGGTACAAAAATGGGTATCCACTACCCTATACAAAATGGGTATCAAATACCCTATACAAAATGGGCTCTTGATCCTATAAATACATAACCCCGACACTCATGGTGCCCCCAAATCTCGCCCCCAAGGTCCTCTATCATCTAGAGGTGTCCCACCAGCTAGAAACCCTCTAGGTCTAGGGGGTAGTCGACCAATCATCACTACCCTTGCTACAGCTACTCGAAGGATCATGTTCCTCCACTCCGCCATTATTCCCACGTACTACTATGGGACCTCCTCATCCTGGATATGGTCCCACATGGCCTCGGGCATACCTTGCAACACCTGATCGAAACAACAACGCATGTCCTCTACCATCACCCTGACCTCTGCCTGTGGATCATGAGCTAGTCCAACACTAACATCATCTCAGTCTCCGCCTCTTCCCTTCCCTCATATCTATAGGTGATGGTCGCACTGGTCCTCGATGAGCCAGCTCCCCGACCATCTTTGCCACTTGGCGTCGGGTTCCCACATCTGCAAAACAACACCAAAGATAGAGTCGACATCCATAAATACATATATAATCAAATGATAACTATCACAATCATAAAAACATAAATACAAAAACATACCTCTCTGATCCCAATCTTCCCCAGGAGGCAACATCATGTTAGGGTGATGTTAGTAGTCCATACCAGCATATGGATACCTTAGTATCACCAGTGGCATCTGTGACCACACACGTACCACCGTGGCCGTGAAGAATTTCCACCCTCTCCACCCCCATGTCGAGCCAACAGATGGTCCCACCACATTAGTCATGGCTCTCGTGGCCCCGCAGGCTCCAACAGAATCCTACAGAACAATAGACGCACCCTCTCTAGAAACCAAGCCACCAGAATCAACCCAAAGGAAAAGTCACTAGTGTCAGATCTTCGACATTGGTTAACCTTCCCTAGCATCTTTGTGTGCAACATAATCCCCCAAGAAAAAATGTCCCCATCAAGGACTCGCTCCATGATCCTCAACTGACCTCCAATGATCCATTGAGTCCCCAAGGATCCCTAGATCCTCACCACCATAGCAGCAATGCACTCTGTCAAGAGGTCCTCAATTTCCCCAATATGGATGATCGAATATGACATCGGGTGTGGCCCTGTGTAGTGGCGATCCACCAAGTCACCCACATGCTCATCCCCTGGCATCTGGCAGTCCATAGGAAGGGCCATCCCATGGAATGGGAACCCTATAAAAAATTATACATCCTCGACAACCTAGAATGTCAGTTGCTGTCCTCTCACGATGAAGCACTATAGATGAGTGCTCCACATAGAAATCAGATATTGAAGTAGGAAATCCTATGAACATATTAGTGGGCAGTAGAAGAAATTGAGCAACCTTCAGGCTACCAAGTGTTTCCGCACACTCGGATTCTCTCTCACCACCTCTCGTACATAGTCATAGTCTCGCTCTCTCCAATGCACTAGAATCGTAGTATCTGGAGTGTGTTGATCACCTGCATCCACATAGAAACACTTGGTCAGCCTCATCATCCATAAAAAGAATCACAAAATTCAAAATTGTAAACCCCTTAGCCTTGCCTTCAGTGCGCGGATTTCACCCAGACAGGTGTGCACATGTGTGCACATGTTCTTTTCATAGTTGTGCACTCATGCACAACTATCAGAACAATAGTAGTGCATCAGTGCACAACAACCACCCATACAAGTGCGCACATGTGGACACTTGTTCTCTTCACAACTGCGCACTAATGCACAGATGCGTGAGAAACAACTGTGCATCGTGCACAACCATCAATGAAACAGGCACACATCCCATGCACGCCTATTGTTTCCTTCCCCGTATCCACATGCACAGCTTCTTGGGTGACTTGGTGGCTAAAAGGTGGTTGAAAGGACATTTCATCTCCCTTAACAAAATCATTTAGGAGAGGAAAAATCCCCCCTAGGGTTCCTCTTAGTCTTTGGAAATCATATTAAATATTTGTAAGGGCCCATACATGCCCACATGTTTGCAATCTTAGGATAGTTTCTAAAAATATTTCTTAGTTTAGATCACAATCTAGGGAATTTTAAATATCAAGTAACGGGCCCATACATGCCAACATGTCTGCAATTCTAGGATAGTTTCAAAAGTTGTCTTAGTATAGACAAAATTTTAGGGAGTTTAAAGGATTTGTAAGGACCCATATGTCCACATTTCTAGTTCTTTAGGGATTTAAATATTCCACAAGGTTGTACCAAAGACACATAGTAAGCTAGGTAAGAATATTTGTAAAGACCACATGAAGCCCACGTGTTGCAAACTCACACTTAACTTATTAAAATATTTTCGCACTTTTCACTTTCTTGCACACAAAGCCACTCTTCACACACACAATTTCTATTAGAATAATGGAGGTTGAAATAGGCTTTCTCTAAAGGAATTCCAAAATCTCTGACTACTTCTTTGGAAATTATCCACATCAAATTAATTCAAACAAGGTTGGTCCACGACCTCAATATCTCATCCCACCACATCTAAATTTTTTCTAAAAATGCACTAAATTTTCCTCCACAGGAGGTGCCAAAATATTTTTTTTAGTCTAAGTAGGATCTCGGGGGTAGGCATCCACATAGCCCCCCATTACCAGGTTCTCACATTTTGAAACAATAGAAGTTGAGAATATGGATCTTTCAAATCCTCCAAGTACAGTGTTCCTACACCATAAGGCAGGGAGATACCCGTGAAGGGTCAAAGGCCAAGGTCCGCTTGTTCTGCACATCCCTCGTTGAGTCACCCAACTCTTGTGAGGGAATCCAGCCTGTGACCCGTTTATGAGGCTGAAAATCTAAATGTCGCACTTTGAACTAGGTACTTAGTCGCCAAACATAGGATATCCACCTAGGTGGTGGTTGTGGGATGCAATCACACCTTGATTAGATTTTGTGTGGCTATTGGGAAATATCACCATCTCTTTCAGGATATGCACCCACTACCTGTTATTATAACTGATTACTTCAACCTTCACTAGTTCCTCTTCCGGTGGCTTCAAACCCTGCTATTGAGTTCTATTGGAAGGTTCGGTGTTGAATTAAGAGGAAGGATGGTAGGTCTTTTAGGACAAGATAATTTGTTTTTATTGTTCTCCCACACGGAAAAAATCCACCTATCCACATGCTTGTTTATTTATAGTTGATTTATGTATGAAGTTCCTTCGATTATATGTAATTATGAGTTATACTATTTTGTGAAGGTAAAAAATACAAAAATAAAATTTTCATTTACTTCTCTCTTGTCACCATTTGCACACATTCAATTTGCTAGTTGGAAACCATAGGGGAACCACAGAATACCTGTCATTCTAGACACTTGAAAAATCTCCCTCCTATTCTAGGAGGAGTCCCTAGTATTACCAACTCACCGACTCAACCATCTCGCACCCCCATGAGTGCTATTGTTTTGGGATCAACTTTACTTGGTTCCACTTTTCTTGGGTCAAATACCCAAGGTCATCCATATATTATTTCTCCTTCATAAGGCGGAGGGGGTCAAACTTCTTCTCAATGTTGAAGTACAAACCCACCAAATCCCTCTCAAGGGAAATGTCCATCACTTACTCACACAATGGCTAGAACTAATCCTCCACCAAATCTCCCTATTCCATACTGGCATCCCTCAACATTCCTGATTTAACCAAACTCACAAATGATCCCATTTTGCATGACCCCACCTGGCCCAATATGCCTACAAAACTACCTTCAGATATTCTAAAATTTGAAGGAAAACCAGTAGAAGATCCTTCCAACCATGTTATGGACTTCCACTTATGGTTCTCTTCAAAAAAAATCATGGATGATTCCATCTACTTAAGTTTATTTCAAAGAACTCTCACGGGCTCATCGACCAAATGGTATGTGGACTAAATGCTCACTACTCTCTGTTTAGTCAGTTAACTGAAGACTAGTTGACTAGTTAACTCAACTAGGTTGGAGTTCACTCCCGTAACTTCCTGGGAGACTATAATAGGTGGAATTTAACTCCTGTAACTGTTTGTGTATGTACATATCACTCTATACCACCACTATGGTGACTTGGTTCACCTCAAGTCGAAATCATTGAGTTATACATAGTATATCATGTGTAAACTATTCATTGTTCACAACGGTTAATGAGAATTCTTCCATTATTTGTCTCCTTCTTATTCCTTTTCCAATTATCTCTAAAAATGTGTGTATTATTGTTTAGCTAGATATATTCTATGTAGGTTCAACACATTTACATGGTATCAGAGCAGACATATTGCTAAGCAAAAGATACACCAAAATTTTTTGTAGGTACAAAAGATTAAAGACAGCGAAAAGATGGAATTCCAAAAATAATTCATTCTTACACCTTACAAATATTTTGCATGGAAGGAGAAAATAACCATACATCTCCAATCCATATGGTTGTATAGGTTAAACATGAATACAGATACAGAACCAACACCAGCCATAGAAAAATCCAAGTACTTAAATCACATGGATGAGGCACTCGAAACAATTTGCAGTCTTATTTCTCACGATCTCCTTTTTCATATATCTTCATGTAAGACTCCCAATGAATCCTGGACCATATTGGAAGGGATCTTTGGAAAACAGGATGAGATGAGGGGACACATGCTATAGGTGGAGCTACTCACATTCGATCCAAAAAGATTCGAGAATATCCAAGATTTCTTTACAAAATTCAAGGATTTACTGTCGCAACTCAAAGCTTGTAGGGTTGATAAATTGAAGGAGGAGAAAAAATGGTTCTCACCATTCTCTCCAATATTGGACCTGATTTCTCTGTATTCGTATCCACATTCCATACTTTTAGATTCACGTCTGGAGTCACCTGGAATATGCCTTCTCTTGAGGACTTTATTGAATCCTTGACACAAAAGCAAACCAATCTCATCAACATGGGCACAATCAAAGGCCCAAGGGTGCATGCACTCACTGTGCATGATGGCAGACACAAATATCATAAATCTAAAGATAAAGATAAGTGGAAATCTCATGCACATACGAAGAAGGAAGGGTACACAAAACCCCTCACCAATGCCTCCAGATCCAAAGGAGAAAAGGGAAGAAAATGAGAGAAATGCACATACTGTCACAAAGGATTCCATTCAGAATCCACATGCATGAAAAAAATATATATATATGATGTCTCAGGTACTTCAGTAAAACAACCTTGGAGATCTCATCCCTGAGGGTGCAAAGAAGAAGAAGCCAGAAGATTCAAATTTCAAGAAAGGCAATTCTAGCCATGCCTTGATTGTAATCAACTCCTCTCTCAATGCTTGGATCGTATATTCAAGAGAATCACATCACATGGATGGCTCAGAAGAAGTATATTCTTCATTGGATGCATGCAAAGGTCCTCCTATTTTGATGGGGGACAACTCTTTTGTCGAAGTCACTGGCAAAGGAAGGATTAAACTCACCAATGGAAGTTTGGAGAATGTGTTTCATGTTCCCAAGCTTTCTGTCAACCTTATTTTTGTGTATAAGGTGAAGAATTCTGGCACCAGAAAGAAATTCGTATTCACACCAAATTCTATGGACATCTATGACATGCAAACCAACTCCATGGTTGCAACCGGTGAGGTAAATCATCAGTCTAGATTGTATACATTTTTTGAATTCATTGAACCTGATTCTGCTTTACTGCTTACTCATGCTAATGAAAGTAGTAGGAATATGGCATGAAAGGTTTGGACATTTTAATTTCAGATACATGCAACATCTTAGAAAGCAAATATTAGTTGATGGTCTACCAGACATCCATTTCTCCAAGGGAGTATGTGAGGGATGTGTTCTCAGGAAACATCCTCAAGAGAAATTCGACAAAGGAAAGTCTTAGTGAGCTTCCACACCTTTAGATCTGATCCATAATGACCTTATGGGTCCTTTTCTGCATCCATCCATCAACAAAGTGAGGTTTTTTCTCATTTTTGTTGATGATTTCTCACGTTTTACTTGGATCTACTTTCTCAAGCAAAAATACGAGGTCTTTCAACACCTCAAAGATTTCAAAGCCTTGGTTGAGACACAGTCCAGAACGAAGATCAAAATCCTATGAAATGATAACAGGGGAGAGTATGTAAATCATGAGATCCATAATCTTTTCCATGAGGCAGGGATTCAGTTGTATCATGCAGTTCCCTACACTCCACAACAAAATGGAGTTAATGAGTGGAAAAACAAATCTCTAAAGGAGATGGCATCTTGCATGTTGCATGCAAAGTCACTACCACAAAGACTATGGGCCGAAGCACTTAATTGTGAAACATACATCCAAAACAAATCTCCCCATAGATATGTCAAGGATAAGAGAGAGAAAAGCTTGCCAATTATCGTCGTGGAGGTTTAAATGGTGAACGACGATGAGTCTGATCAGGCCGTGGTGAAACAAGCTACTATCGGCCTTCTCTCATTTAAACCTCTTAGCCATTTTGTAAAGACTACATTGGAAATAAAATGGCATGTTCAATGGATAACACATGAAATTCATTAACAGTTGAAGGTGATAAAGAAAAACCAATCCATACCGACCCTCACAGGTCACAAATTGTTTAACCACTATCAAAAGAACATGCCACCTTGGTTTAAGCATGGAAATAGGCATACCTTTGTCACAGGATGTGACTTTTCATGATACGAACAGTAACGACCATGGCGCTTCATCAACTTTAGAGTTTTTAAACCATCGCTAGCCCGAGGCTGTTAATCCTATGGCAGAGCTAATGAACTCTTCACTAATTTCAAGCTGAATGTCACCTACTTTGGCCCTACACCCATCAAAGGTCAGGGTGAATTGTTGTGCAACAAACAGATTGAAACCCTCGAACCTCTGTAGAAACGTGAGCCAACCATTATCCTCTAAATCTTTCCAGGCATTATCGAATAGTAGAAGGGCTTGACTACCGTTCAACTCTATTCACACCACCGGTGCCATAGAGAGGAGCACATGGTGAGTGATGTGAATGAGCCAGGGTTTGAACACAAAATACGTAGGGGCAAAATGCTCAAAGGATTACCCGATGCTAGCAGAGGTGAAACAGGGATAGGGGTAAGCATTAATGACATCGTGAGAAGGTGGTGGAGATATTTCTGCCCATGCAGAATAGTCATTACCATGGTACAACCGTTGGCGCTCACAACTATTCAATTCACAATACATATGTGCTACAACCATGCCACTTCAATCAATCAATCAAAACCTTTGGTAAGTGGATTAATCATTCACGCGAGAAATAGTGATAGTTTCAAAACCAAACAAATGAATCGGAACCAATACCAAGGGTTTGACTATGTGACATGCATTGTAAATAATGATTCATACCAAGAGTTTAATCAATGTGCCAAGTAAAATGATAAAATAACATGTAAATCCAAACACCAATGCATCACAAACTCAATAACTCATGAAACGAAACTGTTAATCAATCAAAGAATGTCAAATGAGTACAGATCAAAAGGTATTGCCAACTGTATAATGATAAGTAAAATGTAAACGCAATGGGCATATCGACAAGAATGATAATGACAATTTAGAGACGATTTTAATGCGACTTCGAAAACTAAGTTTTCACTCTTGCAGTCATGAAAACAAGAAGAAAGGTAAGTGTGTAAATAGTGCAAAAAATAAAAGTGTCGTTTTATTTGAGAATTGCGACGAAAATTAAGGTTTGCAAAACACTGGTGTAGGCAACTTATAAGATAGTAGAAAAATGTGAATTGGCTTCCATGATCCGTCAGGATTTCTCGAAATGACTATGGTTGAGTTATTATTTGCATGCATTAAATGACCATTGGGAAACTTAACGAAAGAGCGAGAAAAACAAATGCATTATACACCAATTAACATATTTTCAGATCTGAAAACACAATGAAAATCAG
>SNQJ01S0014248.1:248889-263998 GCA_010110895.2 Picea sitchensis
TCCTAGAAGAGTATGACCATTTGAAAATAAAACCCGGGGAAACAGTACAACAGTTTTCAGCGAGGTTCAATGAGGTGTATCATTCAATACCTGTGGATGTAAGGCCACCTCATGGCTTAGCTAAATTGCATTTCCCAGATGCCTTCGATCCTGAGATGGCATTCCAATTAAGAGAAAGGAACACTACAAGCCTTGAAGAAATGTAGAACATTGCAGTTGATGTGGAGACCAACTTGTTGATCAAAAGGTCAAAGTTAAAGGACAAAGAAAGGGAGCAGCTAAAGTCATCAGAAGCTAAATTGCAGATTTTGGCCAGTTCCATGGAAAATCTGATGCAGAAGATTAACATAAAAGAGGAGCTTGCTGTCCAAATACATCATGTTCCATTGATTTCAAAGAAAGACACGGTCATAGTTCCCAAACATTTTTCTGCTCATCCTGGGTACCATGGTTTGAATAATGATTCGTTCATGTATTCAATTCACAGCACAGTCAAAGATGAATCTCCATCTCGATTTGTAGAGGAACAACCAACTGACATGATATGCATGTTCAATGGAATTTCATCCATGGATGATTTACCCAAGTGTGACCAGTATGACGATGATCATGGAGATGAAATAGAGGTTGTTTGTTCAAAGAAACCAGCAGCATGTCATTGGCAGGAAGGAGATCATTTACAGGTCATATGTGACAATCAGTCCATGCACAACAGTCATGACAGCGATGAGGAAGAGACATAAAATTTCAGAGAAAGGGAAAAATCTTTGCCCTTATGTTTCTCATCTTTTCAATTTCTGAAAAGAAACTCTAGGCCAGTTGTAAATAGTGAAGACAGAAATTTCCTTTATCAATCAGTTGAAGATGCCTTTAAGGATGTTGAGGTTGTTATAAATCCAGAGTTGTTGCCCTTTACCTTCTTTGATTTTCAAATTTCAAATGAAAGCTTAAAGCCTGAGACAAACTATGAGTTAATCCAAAATAACTCTGTACCATTGTGCTTTAATTCATTTCAAATTTTGAAGGAGACTCTTGGACAAGTGTTGAAGGATAAATACATAAAATGTCAGGAAATATCATTTGAATCAATGCAGCAGTCTTGTCAATTTCTACAAGATCCAATATCTGATCGGTTGGATGGCCTGTGGGGTCAAAATCATTCCCCATCATCCAGCTATGGGATAAAACGCTGCTATGATATGAATATGTTAGGACAGTCAGCTACAGGGGTGTGTTCAGCAGAAGTCACATTACAAAGCCCATCAGAGTAGTTGCATCCATGTCAGGAAATGCACGAGGATGAAGATAACATAGATACAGTGCCAGAGCTGCCATCCAAAAATCAAGGAACATGTCATTTCTACCTTGATCCTGTAGCTACCTATATGGAGAATTTTTTCACTGTAGAGCCTCAATCTTTCTCTAGCAGTACTTTTGTTTTTCAAGATTGTCGAGGTCTCTATGGTAAATATCAATCACTTTTTTAGCAGTGGCCTTTTCACTTTGCAGTTTTGAGTTGATGGGCAAAAGGTCACGCTGCTCTTTTCACTGTGCTAACAAGCAGTCAAACAGTCATCTAGTCTCAAAAACTACTTGATTGGCTGCATTGGCATTATTGCATCATTTAGAACGATGAAATCATCAGTAGTGTAGGGTAGGTAGCAGTTATGAATAAGCTCAGCATTCTGAGCATCTCTTTTTTAGCAGTGTTTATTTTAATTTGGTTTCAGCTGCAAGATCAAAATAGGTACAAGTTGCAGAATAAGGTTTTGGGAACAGCCCAATGGATAAAGCACCAGTCTGCATGATTCACAGGTCTGTGGTTCTTGACACCTCCTGAAATAAGTTGCCATCCCTAGGTGGAGCCTATGTTGGGGTCCTATAATTATAGGCAACTCGATTCTTCAACTGTTGATTTGGTGTTTCTCTCGTGATGAAAAAGTCTGGCTCGGAAGATCCCGTTTTCTTCCCTCCATTCTTTTCACTTGATCCCACATCACCCTGTTGCATCCTTCCTCCATGTTGCGCCCTCTCTCCCTTGCCCTGTTGCCCCATTGACTACCTCTCGCCCACCACCCATTCACGAATGATCAGACTTAGGATGAACAAAAATAACAATAAAGTTAATTGATAGGTTAAATTAATTAATAAAGAACTAGTTAATAATTAATTAATTGTTAATTAAGTTTAAAATCTAGGTCAGTAACTAGTTAGTATTTAGGTTAATTAACACAAATTAATAAAACAAAGTACAAAAACAATATAAAACATTAAATAATATAAAAACAAGATTAAATAAAACAAATTAAAAATATTAAAAACAATTTAAAACAAACAAAAAAATAAATAAAATAAAATAACAAAAAGTAATAAAACAATTATAATAAACATACATAATATGTAAAATATATAAAAAATAAAATAAAATAATACAAAACAAAATAAAACATATAAAAACAAAACGTAAAACAAAATATAAAACAAAACACAAAAACGTAAACAATACAATATAACAAATAATATTTAAAACAAAAAGCATAAAAAATGAAATTATCCTAAGTCTACCCCCTCACTTCCGCTCACCTCTACCTCCACGCACCTTCATACACCTCACGCCCCATCCTTTACATCAAACAAAATCAACGGACAACAAAAATTCCGGACCCCCCCTCACTATCCGAAATTTAACGAGAGGGGGGGTCCGAAATAATGGTTTTTCAATACCACTCCCCCTCCACATGTCAACATCCCATTCCAGCGGACCCCCCCAAAAAAAACCTCTTACCACGGCGGGGGGGTCCGGAATACCACTTTCCATGAAAAAACCCACTTTTTTCATTTTTTTTTTTGCCATTTTTTCCTGTTTCACCACGTCCTCTTTCAAAACGGTTTCTGGGAAAAATAAGATGGATTTTAAAAATACGAGAGAGGTTGTTTCTCAGTACGGGCTGAAGAACAAAAACCTCTCTCAGTTTTTTCAACAGAGCTACGAGTAGAGATAATCGAAGTTGTATTTCAGCCTCTTTGTTCGCATTTTTGGTTTATCTGTTACAGTCTCGATCTTGCAAGAGATGTTACGGCCAGATGGAGGCGAATTTGGCGAAAAAAAAAGAGGTTTTTGTCCATAAAACACCCATCTACAATAACCTCCTTCAATTGTTTCCCAGGTGTCATCATTGAAGAGAAACACATGTCTGTTCGAACCCCTTTTTCGCAGAAAACCGGTCCATTTTTCATGGCGGACAGTTCCAGAATTTGGGGGATTCGTGGCTATTTTTGGCCAAGGTGGTTAAACCAACTTCCGAAACCTATTGGGATGGTCTATCCTATTTATTCATAGGATTTGAATGTAAAAGGGTTCAACCTGTAGGAAATTGTTTCCCTTTTTGGCTAGACTGTGGGCCTCGCTACTGCAAGAGGTTTTTTGTCTGTAATTTTTTAATGGTTAAACAATAATAGAGAAGATGTTTTACAAGATTCTTGTGTAGCAGCATTGGTGGTGTGTTACTTGTCTATTTTTAATTATCTTTCTGCTACCATTCAAGCCATTTCATTTCTTGTTATTGAAAGAGAGTAATGGAGAAGAATTTATGCATGCATACTCTTTGGCCAATTTTTCAATAATCTTTATGTTATTCATCTGAAGCTTTACACAGGAATTCTTAGTTTCTCCTCTGTTCAGTGGATCTCTCCCTTTCACCTTATTAATATGCACTAAACCTAAGACAATCCAACAGTTGTTACTACCTTTCCATGTGGAGACATTTACCTCTAGATATGACTTGATCATTATCTTATAAACAGACCCCATAGCCCAATGGTGATCTGAGAAACTCGTCAACCACATCCTCATATAAATATTTCAAAAACCCCAACCCCATACTTGTATAACTAGCCTAATACCTGTTAAAACAAAGTTGTATCAGACAGAGAGATCCCTCTCTGAGTCTTGGAGGGCTAGATCCAAGACTCGAAGTGGTTTTGGTGTTGCCTCTGTGATTGCCTCTTCAGCCTTGGGAAAATTACAGAGTGCTAACAGGTAGAATCAAATCCATTCTCCCACAAAATTCCACCTTGAAATATGGGAAGTCTTCTATCTAGAGATACTGGCATCTCATCCAGGCGAAGAAGTCACCGGTGAAATGAAACTCTGACTCTGCCACTAGTCTCGGAGACAGACTAGTCCACCGTTCCATCTGTGGTTCTTCCACTGGTCGTACTACCAATGCTATCTAAGGCTGCATCTGGGGGATGCGCTCTAAGAAAAATGAGACCAAGAAAGAGTCGTACCCAAACTGTTCTGCCCCATCCTACACTGCGAAAACTTTTCCTTCACATTCTGAAGGAACCTTGCGCTCCAGTTAAACAGTGTTGGCTCCAAACACTGTACGCCATAAGCTACCTATGATCTCGATGCCAGATGTGTGCTAGTGCTTCCCGTCATGCTCGTGATGGAAAACAAAATGGACTGAAGGGGTAACTCTAAGATATCCTTGATAGGGATTCTACCCCCCACCAGTCTCGCTCCTGGGACACAATGACGTGCCAGATACACGCCCACTTGCTCAAGAAGCGCCCTCTGTCCAGAAAAAGATATAGGAACCCCTCTTTTTGAGAGGCCAGTCAAGAAATATACGTCTTCCAACTCGATGGTTAGAATCTGTGTTCCGATCTGAAACCCTTGCTCCGCGACATCCCACAAGTTGATTATGTGCTCAAGTAGAAGAATCTCCTTCTTCATCTTTTGCAATTTGAAGAATTTCAGTAGGCCACAAGCTCTCAACGCGGCCCGCATGTGAGGACTCTGCAAAGAAGCCAATTCATCGAGCTCATGCTCTCGTTCTTTCCACTCGATCATGGTCACCGAAATCACCTACAAACAAAAAACAAAGAATTTCATTATTCAATTTTCGGCAATTTCGGCAATTTTTTAAGCAATTTAAAAACTTGAAATCTAATGCCCACATTGTTCAAAAAGGCCCACGCCCTCTGTTCATTACTCAACAATCCATACGCAGCAATAAAACATTTAAAATTAAAACAATTTCCATCAATAGCTGTGTGGGCATATGTTTGAGATTTTTATGGATTCTTTGACAAAAATGACCCATCCACCCAAGTGTCAAGGCGTTGGCATCTTTTCTATCACCTTCTAAACACATTTTTGCAAAAGAATGTCTTTTTCCCATCGTTTCTAATAGAGGCCGATTTGATATTTTTTGGTGCGACCTAGGGCTTCATTGTTTAATTTAATACTGCTATGAAAATCAATATTAAACCATGTAATTGAAAGAAGGGGATATGAAGATCTACCTGGTCCAAACAGAAAGAAAAACAGTCAACCGTAGCTCCGGTATCAAGTGAAACAAGATCCACCTCCAAAGTGAGAATCTCCACTGCTACAAATCCTTATGCAAAATGAAATGGTAAATGAAGATTTTTCTTGTATTACTATTTATAAATTTCCATTTTTTTATAAGGTATAGTAATTTATGGGTTTCTCTGTCAATATAATGGCTTCACTAAACCTCTGGATTGCAGTTTTGACACTACAGGTTTTCCATCAGTTCTAATCGTTTGTTTACCTTGTCACATCCATGAGCATAGTCTTAGTTCGTTTTCAAGCTCAAAAATATGAGAACGCACCGGGTAGACTTTTAACTCTTTTTCAGACCCGCATGGAAAACGAAAAAGGAACCCCCTGGAGTCATCTTTAAACTCTTTTCAGACTCTCTAAATATGAAAAGATCGTCGAGTGATCTTGCTTCCTTTCATGCTCATTAAAAGGTTCGAAAGGGCGTCTTTCGAGTGGTAGTTTATCTCTTTTTTAGCCTCGTGAGACTAACTGTAAGAAAAAGGAACAGAGAGAGTTCTCTTTTAAGTGTTTTTCCAGACTCTATAATCATGAAAAACCTTCGATTTTTCTGTCTTTGGACTCGCTAAAACACACATCGACGGGCCCATACGGGATCGAACCCTTACTTCTTCTAGTTCGTTAAACAAAGGAAGAGGAACTTACCGAAGGTGAGTTTTATCGAGAATGTGTTATCCTCCTCGAGCTCATTAAATCAAAAAGAGGTACTCGTCTATCTGGATGGGGGAAAATTTGAAAGAAACAATACAAGTAGTCTCTTGAGAACATTACCAAGTAATTCTTAGAGTCTCCCTTCAACACGACACTTTGTCCTTTGTACGCATTATAATCCGCTGAACCTCTGCACTGAGCCAATCCTTTGAGTTTATTTCACTCCTCTGGGTCACCTGACGTAAGTCACAACATCCACCGCACCATCAAGTTTTGGTCCATGTCATGTTTCTTCTCTCGTAACTCAGTGTTCAAGGGAAGTATCCGCCTCTAGAGTCAACCATCACAAATATCTTGTCTCAAAACCCATGTCAGTCCATGTTCATTTGATCTACCAATTACATCTCTATGTCCATTTCGTATCATTGATGGGGGATACATCAAGGCCCTCCTTCGATGAGCGTATTCCTGTCGACCTCAACACATTATCCAGGAACTAGTCTTAGAAACCAGTTAGTACTTTGGGACCTGCATGACTCAATGGCAGGCCTCCTCACATCTGACAATGGGATTACATCACTGACCTCTAATGGCGTGCCCTCCTTCACACCGGACAACATTACATCATTCACCTCTAATTGGATGATTCCATGGATGTTCAACTCTATCTCATGCATTCACAATCATTGGAATGTACTAGGGTACCTTGGGAACATTGAGATTAATGGTGATCTCCCTCACAATTGTTAACGGTTTTCACCCATCACCTAATCAAGTGGTTTCGCCATGTTCGACATTAGGACATCTATTCACATGGTTAGATTCGTACTACATTGGGATCGGTAAGAAGACCCTGGGTTGAGTGATCACTTTGATATATGCTTTGCCCAGGTTGCGAAGGAATTTCTCTTGGACAAATGATACATACAATGTTACATATATCCACTTTGTATTGGTCGTGGCTATGTCTTGTCATCTCGTAGATCCACTATTCTTCGTGGCTACGATCAGTTCAGGTCATCGGAGTATAGATCCACATTGTATCCTCGGTGGCTATACCTTTTTATCAATACAATTATGGATCCGTAGTGTATTTTATGGCGGCCATATCTTGCAAGTCTTGATCACCCAAGCATAGGGATGCCTGCCTTGGATTTGAAACATGTCATGATATTTGTTGGATGTTTTTGTGCATCTTCTGTCAGGTTCTCTGCACCTATACCCTTGATTGAAAGTCTACAAAGCATTTCAGTTATTAGTTCTCATCTTCTAACTTCATACTTTGGGGGGAAATCTGTTACACATCAACATTACTCGCTTTGATAAGTGTTGCAAGTGTTGCATGTTCCTCACAACTGTCGCAAGTGTTGCATGTTGTTCACAAGTGTCACAAATGTCAAACAAAGCATACTTCCATGATGATGACACTAAAGAGACACTTAGAATACCTCAAACACCTAATTTGGAGGAAGAGGGATGGTTAAATGAAGTCAGGTATCTCTTCCCACCTGAAAAGAAGCTTTCAAAATAAAGTTTTAGAAGGGAGCGCTCCCCTACATCACCCTTAGGAGAATTAGCGCTCCCCTATAAGGTACTGGGGAGCGTTATAGTGCCCTGATGCCCGTTTTGAGGGAGCGTTGTTTAATCTGGGCAGCAGTTGATCTGTTGAGGAGAACAAGGGGAGGATCTTTCAATATTGGAAGGCAGTTGCATTTGAACTCCTGGTTCAGTCATGATCTTAGGAGAAGATCTTTGGTTCAAGGAGGGAAATACTCAACTTACCCTAAAGATACCTCAAGAGGTTAAGCCTCTCTAAACCTATAAAAACAAGCTCTATCATGGTGGAAAGGGGGAAGAATTGCAAGAATGAAACCTATGATCTCATAGGAAACACATGGTAAACTGGAGGAGAGTAATCAGTGAAGATACTGTCATCCAGGTCGTGGATCTTTCGAGTAAGGGTTAGGCAAAGGGGACTCGATGAATCTGTCGCATTCACATCTATGGTTGTAAGTTACTTCTGTCATTGTTCTCATTAATATGACATGCTTTGCCTATTTCTTTCTAGTTTGTGTTTGATCTTACATGAACTTGTCACTGATAGATAGATCTATTTTCAAGCTAATATCAATAGAGTAGGAAGTGGTCATACTATTGTTTGTCTACAGGTCTCATCGAAGAGAGAAAGATTAGAGCTCAACTCAGAGCGTGCAGGGACAAACGTCAGTAAAAGGTACTTCTTTTCTCCTTCCTCCTCATGCATTAGTTCGTATAGATCTTAAAGGAAGTCAGTGTCCACGTTAAGCGTCTTCTGTCTTAAGACTTAAGAGTCTAGCTCTCAAGAGGAGATCTACCTGTCCGTAGGGAGATTTTCCTTCAACACCTATATGTCCCTGTAAACGCACATATACAACATACATTCACAACATAAATAGAAAACACATAGACATTCACACAACACAAACAATATGCAGGAAAAAATGCTCTAGTTTGTATTAATATCAAATGCCTCCTTTACAAGGTGTTCCTGAGCTCAGACTTTGAAAAAGTCTCGGCTCCTCCTCTCTGCTCTCTTCTCTAACTCTTTCTACCTTGCATTGATTCAAAATAAGATCCAAGATCCTTTACATGAGGGGTCTCTTCGAGCTCTTCCCTCCAAGCTACCTACTCTATTCAATTACATTGAATTTACAATGAATGGGATGTCTAGTCCAGATCGGAGCTAGATTCATCCTTACAACCATTAAAGGCTATCTACATCTAAAGACTACGTATAGGCACGACCTTTTGGCTCTAACAACCTTACAAACATTAAATGTTCTTGATTCAAATTCAAAATTTGAATATGAGAGGGTTGTGCCTCTCTTCCTCATTGAATGCGTGCACTGAGTGGGCTAGTTGGCTGGTGCATTTATGGCTTGGGAGTGATGCTATTGCATCATACTCCTCTACTACAAAAATTCATGAGCTCTTTCTCATGATCTCTCCACCCTAGTTGTTTAAATCCTCCTAGGTCCCAAACAACTCTTTGGAGTTGTTCCTCTGCTCCATCTCTCTGTCGTTGTTGATGCTTCCGTTGCTTTGTTGTTGTTGTCTTTGTCTCCCTTCTTCTTAGCTTCTCCTTGCTGGTAGTCTCTTGTGCTGACTTCATCATCAACTTCCTAATCTATTCGATCACTTCGTACAACTACTATCCTGGCTGGCTCTGTTCATGCAGTCTCCTCTGCTGCAATTTCTTTCTGCAGATGGGCAGATCACCATGACCTCCCATGCTATCCTCTTCCTCCTCTGTGGCGCTGAGTGTCCACTCTGCTGCAAATTTCATATTTGTAGTTATATCACTGATTTGTTTCTCAACTTCCCCCTTTGACAGCTTAACTATCATTTCTCCCTGTGTGGCACTAAGTGTCCACTCTGCTGCAGTCTTCTCTGTAGTCTTCTCTTGACTGACCTGTTGTTTAGCCTCTTCATCTGAAAGTTCTTCTACTACCATCTCTCTTGCTGGTATGTCTCCAACTTCTTCCAGTTGATCCTCGGCCCGAAAATCTTCTTCATTAGTTTCCAACCTCATCTTTTGGATGTGCATGCTCTACACCTCTACCCTTCTCTCCAGGGTTTCAATCTGCTCCCACAGATCAGCAAAACTCATGTTGTCTGCCTCTTCTTCTTCTTCTTCTGCCAGCTTCAATGTTGCAGTCTTTTTAGCTTCCTGGCCGAAAATATTGAGCCATTCCTCGGAATTCTCTTATTCTTCTGATGCTTGGGAAACCTCTAACATCTTCTCCAATCCCCCTTCCATGACAGTCACAACTGGTTGTTTTTCTCTTGTTGTTGTTGCATATACAATAAAGACTTTGACCTCCCCTGGGCTACTTGGTAGGAATATTCCAATTCCCCCAATCATTAGAAGATCCCTCTGATCCTCCCTCTCTATCAGCTGCATCTGCTGATATGAACTCAACTCTGAGTTCATCTGCTCTCCCTTTCCCTCCTGGAAATATGGGATTTCCCTGCTGTCCTCTTGACATCCTGTGAGATCCTCTGATGCCATCTTATTGCTCATCTAGAAATCGTTGAGATCTTGTGCTGATTTCTTTCCATTTCCCTCCTGGAAATATAAATTCCCCTCGCTATCCTCCTGACAATCTATGAGATCCTGCAGTGATCTCGTTTCATTTCCCTCCTGGCAATGTGAAATTCCTCGACTGTCCTCTTGACAGTCTTTGAGATCTTCAGCTGATCCCATGTCATCCTCACTACTGAGGTTTCTCCCATCCTCTGGTTCACACACCTGAACCATTTTATCCTCTRGTCTGTTGAGGTTTTCAGCATGCCTCAACCATATTTTCAATAGCCTATGCTGTCTTTTGGCCATCAATTCTCTGACTAGCCATTTTTCTTTCGTCCTCATGGGCCATTCGTATACCCATCTCAAATTTGTATCCTATTGCACCCGTAGTGCAAGCTCATCCATCCTTGCCCTAATCTCAGAAAGTTCTTTATCCCTTGCAACGCTCTCCTGCTACTGGTGGTTCTTCTTCCCATCGCGTGCATGACCTTCAGTAGCCATTATGCCTGCTTCTGATAGATATACTGTCACTCAACAACCCTGAGTGCTTTCAACCTTCCTTTTCAGTCCTCCTAACTAGTTCCTTTGACTGTTGCCTACCTACAACAATCACCATAGAGCATCTTTATCACTCTGTCTTCCTTTGCCTGTCTCTGCAAGCTACCTTTGATATCACTTTGTTGTATATCAGAGTATTCTTTCTCCTCTCACTTCCTCTGCCTGAAATATACAAACATAGTTTCTTCTCTGATACCACACTTGATGCAGACCCCCAAACCCTCGGTTTGAGGTCCATGTAGGATCGTTCAAAAACCTCCTCGAGTCGAAGCGGCTCCTTTGATTCCCTACTGGAACCTCAAATATTTGATCCACAGGTCCTTCACCTCCACACGGCCTTCAAACATGACCATGATCTTTTCCTGCAAAGTAATTTTGGGTTTTGGGACTTCCTAAGTCCTGATGTTGAGAACCTTTCCTTCTCGATCCCCCAATCCCTGAAATGAAAAAATGTCGAAATAGCACTCAATGAAGATTAACCCCCTGGGCAATATATTTGGTCCATGTGACCACTCTTCATATGACCGCAGTCTTCTTCATAACTTTCGACTCCGTGAGCCCTGACTCTCAGTCTTCAGGATTCCCGAAATGCCAAATTCTGGTATTCCAAAATGCCGATCCCCGGCTTTCTCCTCCAAGGATTACTTTTCCCCGGCTCTTTGTGTTTCGCGATTTCGGGACCTCCGATGTCAAGTATCCCACTTCCTAGCTATAGGATCCCTGAAATGACGAGTTCTGAAATCCTGATACCGGTGCGACCGCAACCTCACTATACCTCAAATGTCGCATTTCATGACTTCAGGGGTTTCATCCATGAAAGCCCAGATTCCTTGTCCTCGGGATTTCTAAAATCTCGATACCCGGTATGTTGAAAAACCTGTAACTCTCTTTCGTGGCCCGTCGCTATTCCTTCAGTATTTTTGGGTTATCTCGTTTTGGGATTTCACGACCCCTATTGCAAGACCTCTACTCCTTCGAGTTCTCGGTATCCGAAATACCGATGTGCCGAAATGGCTGGTCTATGGCTATTCCTCCAAACGATTTTTGGAGTTTCGTGTTTCGGGACTTTGTGATTCCTGCTGGACCAATTCCTTGACCCTTCGACCTCCTGGTATCCGAAATACCGAAATACCAAATCCTGAAATGTCAAAAATCAACTCCTGCGAGAGATCAACGACTCTGCACCCTTCGAAATTCCCGTGGGTCAAGAGTCCCAAACTCTTACCCTTTGCATGCCTGGTACCCAGAGTGATAAAATGCCAAAAAATTTGTCTATGTCCCTCTTGAACCAACATCTACTATCCAACTGGATCAGCGACTCACATATTTTCAGGAATTTTCCCGAAACCTTGATCGCTCGCCATGTGTCCTCCTGTTCTTTCGGAGTATCTCGACATTTCGGTATTTCAGGGATCGGGGGATCGAGAAGGAAGAGGTTCTCGACATCAGGACTTAGGAAGTCCCGAAACCCAAAATTACTTTGCGTGAAAAGATCATGGTCGTGTTTGAAGGCCGTGTGGAGGTGAAGGACCTGTGGATCAAAGATTTGAGGTTCCAGAAGTTAATCAAAGGAGACGCTTCGACTTGAGGAGGTTTTTGAACGATCCTGTGTGGACCTCAACCCGAGGGTTTGCGGGTCTACATCACATCCAAAATTTGCAGAGATAATATGAAATGAACAAATGAACAATCATACACAATACACAAATGTTTTATGTGGAAACCCAAAGCGGGAGAAAACCACATAATGTTTTTTATTATATGTCTTGAAGAATTACATTCATTGGAAGCACGAACTTCCTTTGTTTTCTAGCTGCAACTAGAAGAAGACTCCAACCCCCTAGTTTCTTAGGATACAACCTGATTGAAGCTCCAACTCCCCAATTTTTTTGCTTCAACCAGAAGGAGTCTACAACCCCTAAGTTCTCTGGCTACAAACACCAGTCCTTGCCCCATCCAACCACCCTAAAATATAAATTCCAAATGTAGATAACTTGTCACTGTCACTGAATCAACCACTTTCATTTTCAACCTATCATTATCACTGAATCAACCACTACCACTGTCAACCTGTCACTGTCAACCTGTGCCAATAACCTATAACAACCTATACCAATCAACCTGAACCAACATGTACCACGCATCAACCATGCATCAAAATTGACTCATCAAGATGTACCAACATCATCAACTATACACCTCATCTATGTCACAACTCATCAATTATACACCTCATGTATGTGTGAACTCATCAACTACTTGTCTCAACCATGTACTTCAACCATATACCAAAGACATACACAGATATAACCATAAAAAATTATCTAACAATTCATCACTCTATCCATAAACCAAATACCATAAAACCCTGTGGCACAACCTCACTATTATGTATCCTCAATCTAAACCAACAACTTCAGCAACACATCACAACCGAAAGACCAATACCCATATGCCAAATACCAACAACAAAATACCAATTGTTTCCCTCAACAAATATGATATATGTAGTAATATTGAACATCCAATACCATCTCAAGAGATAAACCCTAGCTCACAAAACATACCTCAAACAAGATGTGCCATATCTCTCATAAATAGACCTCAACCATGTTGTTGCCGCGATTTTGCTGCCGCACTTTTTCTGCTACAATTCTTCTTCCTCACTTTTTTGCTGCAATTTTTCTGTCACACGTTTCCTGCAGCGATTTTTGTACCACACTTTTTCTGCCACGATTTTTCTCTCGCAGTTTTTCTACCGTGATTTTTCTTCCGCAATTTTTCTGTCGCACTTTTTCTACCGCACGTTTTCCTCCGTAGTGTTCCTGCCACATTTTTTCTCCCACACTTTTCCTGCCGCACTTTTGCTGCTGCAATTTTTCTCTATTAATAATACCTACCCAAATAACCTTTCACAAAAATAGATATTCAATGATATTCAAGTGTGATTAAAATGAGAGAGCCTTGTCTCTTATTTATACTTTCATGTAGCATCCCACTTTCCTTATTTCAGGGAGTTTTCCATTAACTTTATTATTTAAACAATTTCTTTTGCAAACACTTTGACTATTTGGGGCTTCTAGTTGACTAATGAGGGTCCTCCAACTTCACATGGCCATAAATATCTAAATGTGAGGATATATGTGATGTTCTGCATACCACCAGAAATGGAATGACAAGTGTTATCCATCTAGGATAGTTTCACTGACAAATTCACTAACCTTCTTCTCATTATTCCACAATTAAGCATGGGTTTTCTAACCTTCTATGATAACTCAATCCACAAAGTGTATTCCCATGAGGGATTTCACCATAAGGGAACAAGTTTTGATTTCATCCATTTTTACTTCTTATCAACCATGACAAGACAATAATGAGTCATCTTTACATCAAACAAACTTGGGTCCATTACCCAAACCTTTGTGCTACCGAAATTTCTTCAAGGGTTGACATCAATGAAAATCAACCTTAATCAACAATAAGAACACCAAACTAAAATATCATATCTACATAACATATTACAACTTGGGTACCTGTTGGCAGCCAATTCACTTTTTTACTGTTTTATAAGCTGCCTACACTAATGTTTTGCAAACATTAATTTTTCGTCGCAATTCTCAAATAAACGACATTTTTATTTTTTACGACATTTGCGCATTTACCTTCGTTTTTGTTTTCATGACTGTAAGCATGAAAACTTGATATTTCAAAGTCGCATTAGAATCATTATTGAATTGTCATTATCATTCTTCTCGAATCCATCGTTTGTGGTAATTTAGTTGTATCAAATCCAGTTTTGACTTGATGGATCGTTCGTTTATGTTAATATAGTTGTATCAAATCCGGAAATGATCTTGTTGTTTTCGTATAGATTCGATCGTGTTTCCTATTGATGGATAAGGAAATCGATTTGTTTAACTGTATCGGTTTTAGTTTGATATCAAAGCATTTCATTACTGTTCATTATGATTCTGTTTACCCGATTTTGTGACAACAAACGAAACAGAGTATATGCCTTTCGTTAGTCATTTGATTGATCTTAGTCGTGTTTTGATCTCAAACTAGTATGACAATTTCAATTTGAATGATTCATTTGTCTTTCAAATAGCCATTAGATACTTGTTAATAGTTGAATTTAATTCTTGAAAGATTTGAATTGATTTTAATGTTGATTCTGTGTCTGATTTAGACTAGCTACAGAATCGCAAGATTATGTAGCTAGTCTATAGAATTAGATTTTTTATCATTTTATCAATAAAATACCCTTCTAACTTGTCCATTTTTAACCCTTTTCAGGCACATCCGAATTGCATTGGACATGCTGGATAGTATAGGAGATATTTGTGTGTTTTAGTTTTATTTTAGGTTCCTAGTTTAGTCAGACTTGGGATATCTTCCCAGATTTTATGTAAACAATTTTGATGACTTCCACAGGGATGTTTTACCCTGTGGAAGGT
>SNQJ01S0014248.1:275084-300302 GCA_010110895.2 Picea sitchensis
TCATTACTTAAAAAATACAGCAATTACTTTGTTTCAGTTGATGAATCACAGATTTCTCTTCTTCATTAATTGAATCATTTTGTATAAGTCTTTGCATACAGGTTTATCTAACTGTGAAGATTTATAAATCATAAGATTGTTGTCATTTTTATGTCTTGTTTGTCCTGTAATTATATTTGAAGAGCACTACAGCTTTTTGTTTACAAGGAGCGCCTAGATAATTCGGTGCGGGTTTCGTCCCTCCGATCAGCTAAGACAATCATCATACACAGGACAAACCTGGAGCGTTTCTCTAGGTCAGTTTGTTATTTATTTGTTTGGTTAATTTGTTAGTATAATATTAGTAATTTAGTTAGATATATGTTTAGTTAGATTTGTAGTTAGAATTAGTATATTAGTTGTTTAGTTTAGTTAGTTTTGTTTTATTTCTGTTCATAAAATTATAAAATCAACAAAAAATATCTTTTTCTGTCTTAGGACAGAATATTAATGAGTTTTTCAGGTTTTATTTAAATCTGTAAATTGTTAATATTGTATATTTTGTGAATAAGATTTATTTATGTTAGTAGTTAGATAGTTAATTAGTTAGAGTTAGTATAGTATTAGTTAGTAGATTGTATATATAGAATAGTTAATTTTGTTTTAGTTTGTTTAATAGTTAGTTTTAGTTAGATTAGTTAGTTTAGAGTAGTTTTTTGTTTTTTGTTTTCTTAGGACTTAGATCAGCTAACGGAGCCGCTAAACCTGTCAGGGTGGTTCATCCCAAATGGCTTGGGTTATTAGACAACCCCAGATCGGTTCCACTCTCCCAGTTGACGGACGATAAATTTCGCACGTCAACGGTACCAAACTGGCAGTATTAAAAATAACCTATATGATTTACCACCATAACTGATCAATCGTTTTGTATTTTTTGTCATATGGACCCTTTTTGACCATTGTTGACCATTTTCCATGGCTAGGAAACTACCGCATAACCATTTTCTATACCATACATTCCCTTTAGTATCTTAAGGTCTAACCCCAAAACCCTAACCCACCCAACTAACCTAAAATCCTCTAACTGATAAATCCTAACCATGTTAACCTATTAATCATTGACCAACTAACCCATTCACCTCAAAACCTCTAACACAATCTCCTTCACTTCAGACCCATAGGTTGAATCCTCTAATTAATAATCCCCGAACACCTTAGACCTGTTAAATTTAGAGATGTTATTAAGTTCTTTTCAATTTAGTAGACAATAGTAGCATAAGAAGGATCACTAAAAGAAACACAATCACAAGGTACACAACATTTTATCCTTGGAAACCCTCATGGGGGAGAAAACCCAGCAAAACATTCCTTAATATACATTGCCAATATAATGCCAAGATAAAATACCAAACACTAGAGAATATCCAAGACTAAGCAATGCGCCTCTCTCTTCTCCTTCTTCTAACTACATCTTCCTTCAAACTTGTGCACTATATGAGTGACTTGAGTGAGTGAGATAATGAGGCACCATCCTCTCTTATTTATACTAGTTGAGGAGCACTATGGTTGTGTCTCTTCATTAGGAAGGGCCTACTTCTCCAACTAGTGGTTTAAACCACTTTAATTATCCCTAGGGGTCGAATTCTCAATTAGAACCATTTGATTAGGGTTTGACCAATCCAAAAAAGGGTATTTGGTCATACATAAGTCTCGACATGATCAATCCACAAAAGGGGACTGATCTATACAATAATAAATCAATTATAATTATATTTTTCTTCGTAATTACAATATTTCAACACTCCCCCTTAAAAACAAGGGTATTCTACAATACAAAATCAGTAGGAGAGAGAAAGGGAAGCATCATCATCAACATATGGAACATTGACTGGCACATCTATAAATCATCAGAAGTTTGATCTCATCATCAACAACATCATCTTTCACAACATGGAGATAGAGTAGGATCACCATTATCTACATCAACATCAATTAGTATAACACTAATATAACATCATAAAATCAGTACAAGACTAATACAACATCATCATCAACAACACGAGGATGATACAACATCATCAACATGAGGATGATACAACATCATCAACATCATCAGCATGAGGCTGAGATAACAACATCATCAGCATGAGGATGAGATAACAACATCATCAACATAATCAACACGAGGTTGACATCACATCATCATCATCATCATCATATGCCAACAGAATGAGGTAGGTGAAACAAAAACATTTTGTGGTACTCTGACAGACCACCCTTACCGGACCTTCGAGATCTGCCTAGGAATCATAATATTCCCTAGAATATAAAATCCTAACGGAGATACCACATGGTACTTTGATAGACCATCCTTACCATACCTTCAAGATCTTTCCAAGAATCACAAGATTCCCTAGGATATAAAATCCTAATCGAGCTACCACGTCGTACTATGATTGATCATTCTTATCAGACCTTCAAGATCTGCACAAGAATCATAATATTCCCTAGGATATAAAATCCTAACGGAGCTACCACTAATGACTACAATTGGTATATACATGCACAAGTACTCTAATAGACCATCCTTACCAGACCTTCAGGATCTTCCCAGGGATGATCAGTCCCCTAGGATATAAAATCCTAATGGAGCTACCCGATGTTGGTCAAGATACCATAGTATCATCAACATCACTCTCCCTTTCGAGGGAGGTCCTTTTGGACAACACCAAGGTTGTATCAGAAGTGCTCAAACTTCACATGAGATAGAAGCTTGGTCAACTAATCTACAACCTGCTCATTTGTGCCAACATATTGGAGCTTTATAGCTCCCCTCTACACTGTATCACAAACGTAGTGATACTTAATCTCTATGTGTTTCGACTTATCATGGAACATGGGGTTCTTTGTCATATTTATGAAACTCTACTTATCACATAGAATCATGGTGGCTTCCATATCAAAATCGAATAGACATGTCGACAACTTCCAAATCCATATGGCTTCACAACTGGCAGAACATGCTGCAATGTATTCCACTTTTGTCGTGCTGAGAGAAATATTGGATTTCTTCCTACGCTGGCATGAAGTCATGTCTGACCCCATACTGAAACAAAATCCTGAAGTGATCTTTCTATAAGAAACACTTCCAACCCAATCTTAATATGTATAACCATACAGTCTAAAGTCATGATCTCTAATATAATTGAGACCATATTCCAACGTACCCTTAAGGTATCTCATCTCATTCTTGGTAGCTACAATCTGAACACATATGGTCTCTACCATATACTAACTCAATCTATTCATGACAAAGCATATATCAGGCCTGGTATTGGTTAGATACATCAACAATCCAATTATCTATCTGTACAATGTAGCATCAACCAATTATGGCGAAGTATTAACCAAGAGCTTCAACTTTGTTTCCATGAATGTGTTCATGTATTTACATTCCAACATATCAAACCTCTTCAGTATTTCAATTGCATACTTCCCTTGGTTAAGGAATATCTTCTCTAAGCTCTTCCAAACTTCATGACATAAGAAATAATGCATTAGGCCTAGTTCTTTCATCTCAAATTATGCAACGAACTTCTTCTTACAATCAGTGATGAGATTTTCTTATCCAGTTAAGAATAATTCATCCACATACAACAACAATATAACTAGCTCATCATTCATAACCTTGAAGTAAATGTTATAATCAACTTTACTCTTTGTAAATCCCAAGCTCGTCATGAAACTGTCAATTCTTCCATACCAATCTCTAGGAGCTTGCCCCAACCTGTACAGAGCCTTCTTCAACCTGCAGACATCATTCTTTCTATATTCAACTTCAAACCCTTGAGGTTTTTTAGTATACACCTCTTCTTCAATAACACCATTTAAGAAGTGTTGGCACAGGGGAAGACCCAGGTTTTAATGCTTCAAAAATTCACCAAAAAAACCCTAACTACCGACCCTTTCGGCAACACCTTCGGAGAAGATGAAGTCTCACTTGAGGTAGAGACAGGGGGGCTTGTAGGACTCAAGTGTCTACAACCAAGCTAGGACACAGATATTTGATTACAACACTTAATAGAGCACTTAGCCACAATATTCATTAGTTCTTGAACCTTATTCGCATAGCAGGTTAAACCCTTATTACAAATCAATGCAGTGACAATATAGATCGAGTACTTTCCATCACTTAGAAAATAGCACTAAATTAGATCTAGCATTCATTCACATCATTAACCACTAAGCTTCAAAATCACATGCATTCATTATATATAACAACAACAACACTAAGAAAATAATCACATAAGCAACATCGCACAAAGCATATCAAGACACAGGATATACATGGTTCACCCCAGTCTGGGGATATGTTCACCAACTTCTTCCTCTTCTTTATTAGTCTCCAATATCCTTACATTCATCTTCTCATGTGCACAAAGCCACAGAGCCTACCTCCATAGAGGACAGGAGATCTGCAAGTTGCACACCAGATCCTCCTTCCCAAAACTAGTTCAAGGCACAGAGCCAAATCCTACACAGTCTATTTGTAGAAAGCCTTACGTTACACAACTAGATTGCACCAAGCAACTTAAAATCTCTTGCACTAAGTTGAACATACTCTTTGCACATAGCCAACCTTACTAGTAGTCATGCACTAAGACAATCGCCATCTACAATTTCTCATGTGCACAAAGCCACGGAGCCTACCTATAGAGGACATGAGATCTGTGAGTTGCACACCAGATCCTCCTTCCCAAAAACTAGTTCAAGGCACAGAGCCAAATCCTACACAGTCTATTTGTAGAAAGCTCCACGCTAATAATAACTAGATTGCACCAAGCAACTTAAAATCTCTTGCACTAAGTTGAACATACTCTTTGCACATAGCCAACCTTACTAGTAGTCATGCACTAAGACAATCGCCATCTACAATGCTTAGCTACTACTTATTTATACAATTACAATAAGGTCAATCATGGTAAACCTATTGAATGGGCATCCCAAAACCCTAATGAATGTTGAAAAGTCAACAAGAAACATGTGTCTAATTTACTTTTCCCTTAAATAAATTAGACAATAAATATTAATCTATTATTTCATTCATAACTAAGTGAGTTGGATTTGTAACAAAATTATAAGTGTAGTTAAGTGAGTTAAGATCAATTGTATTGGTTGTAACTAAACATGCACTAGTGAGAGGCTAGTTAATCAGTGAACTCACATGCAACTGAAGATTTGCCACGGTTAACTACATGCATGTCAGATCCAGTGGAGACACAGTTGAGATAATAGGTGAAAGGGACAGTTTGGCTATCAGTTGTGATTTAATCACACATGTAGTGGATATGCTTATGAGCATGTGCAAACTAGGCAATTTGTAATTCATTGTGAGAATTCGAATTGCAGAGATTGTGCAGAGGAGGCAAGCTGTCTGGACACGGGAATTGGCACATGTATTTGTTGATTTGTGTATGACAGTGTGAGACAACTGTATTGTACTGAGAGCTCTTGGATTTGAGTTTTGTATGAGATTGTTTCATGAATCATGATATACATAATATATGATAGTGGGGTTTTTAGCTTTATGATTTCCCGGTAAAACTTTTGTGTTGTGTGTTCTTGATATTTCACTTTGTGATTGTGTTTGTGATCATGGTTTAATTTTCCGCAAGAATAATAGTAGAAGCGATTATGTATTTAACAGTGGTGTATAATTGTTAGATCAGTAGAATCACAGGAAATACTTAATTTGTATTGAAATTTCTACAATGAACCCCTTGATGGGTCTACAAAATAAGTGAGATCCCACGATCTCCACTTGGCCTAGGTGCTACATCTTCGACCAGCCTTTTGAAGTCCCAAGAGTGGTCAAACATGACCAATGTTTCCTCAAAACTTAGTCAAGGTCCAACAGGCCCCCAACACTCACCTATGACTCATCCCGAGCCACTCATATCTGGGAAATGTTGCTTTGAAGGTCTCGAGCTTAGCTCCAGCTTCCTCGACTTGTTACTTCACTACTTGGAGTTGTGCTTCTAGTTTCTTCAACTCTATATCTTCAGCAAGGTTCTCATAGGTATGTGCATTCTGATCACTCAGTTTCTTACACTCTAAGGTGAGTGCCCTGATTCTTTCTACTGCGCTTTTGGTGATTGATTCCCTCTAATCGCGTAGTTATTGTGGAGTGATCGACACTACTTCGATTGCTAGCTCCATTACTCTTACTTGAAGTTGTTGAATGGATTCAGTGAGCTTCCCCACTTGTATCTCGACTGACTCTTCTTCCTCCTATACCAAGCCCGACATAGGGAAAAGTAATTTAGTCACTGCTTCTTTAACTACAGTCTGCTCTGTGAGAAAATGGTCTTTTTATTTATGTATCTTTGCTTTGTCCTCCTCGAACATTGCTCGAATTTCATCTTTCTCCTACTGTGCAACTCGAAGTTTCTTTAAGACCTCCTCCTTTTCTTTATTCATGGATTCTATATCCTGCTCCTTTTCTTCTTGTAATTGACAAAGTCAATCCTCTATTGCATATTCCAATCTTCATAATTGGGTGGGCTCATCCCCCAATTCTACAATTTCCACTGAAGAAGGTGTAGTAGGCACTGTGCAGCTTGAGTATATAGCTTGTTGTTTGTCTTTGAGATCCTTCTCTATTTTGTCATACAATGTTTCTTGATTTGCTTCGTATCTTTGAAGGATATCATCTAAGGCATCCTCCATGGATAGGATGATGATATTGACATCATCAACTATGAGCACGTTCTTCGACTGAGGCTTATTGGCTTAGGTCTTCTTTCTCACTAAGAGTTTCTACAGAGAAACCTTCTTTTTCTTCGATGTTTTAGCCTTAGTAGGGGGATCCTTCGGCAGTGTGACTTTTCCTTTGTCTTTATTTTATCCTTCTTCCCCTCCTTCTTCTTGGTTCACTTTGTCTCCTCCTCCTCCTACAGGTGAGTCAGGCCTAGTTTCCTCTAATGCGTTATCCTCCTCATCAGTTTCTATATTTTGGACTTCCTCCTTTTCCTTCTTTTTTTTCGTGCTAGCCTACCCATCATGCTTAACCTGGGTGACAAATGGACTACCTACGATGTCGGGGTCAAAAAGTTCTTCATCTTCAACCAGTACGGGGAAATCTATTGGCCATTATTTGGTGATCTCCTCCATGTCTTCATCGATCATCTTATAATAGGACTGCAACTCCTCCTTACTTTCATCCCTACACGCCATATGTAAATAAAGTGTCGATCTATGTGAAACTTTTATAGTGGCTTGTATTAATGCAAAGTGTTGGTTTTCATTCGTGGGAATGCTTCAATATCATGCTTCAGCTGTAGGTAGTAATCATGGAACACCGCATTCGATTTCCACTGCTTCGCCGTATCATTTCTATACCACAAGGTAGAGAACCTTGCGGCCAACAGATCCGATGGATCAACTTCCAGGAATGTTGCTCCTTTTGACATCTTCCAAGCAACGAAGGATATCAGTACCAGTAGCCAACTAAAATGAAACTCATATTCCTGATATTGCACTTTACGAAACTCCTTCTCTAACTCATTGATGAGGTATTTTGCCTAGTTCATTTGCAAGCCTTCTACACACTTCCCTACGAGGTGTACTACAAATCCAGTGACCTACGTCGGATGGTTATTTCTAACGATATTACCAGATATAAGCTGACAAGATAGGTGCATTGTTCCATCTTGGATGGAGGCTACCATGTAGCCTTGCTTTCCCTTCTCTACATCGCCATAGTATTCCTTTATGTGTTTTTCCAGGGAGAGATCTGTAGCCTTCCCTATATAGAACTGTTGAGGGTCTGGTCCATGCATGCTCATTCATGTGATGAGATGGATCAGCACCGGATCCAAAGTGACATGCCTGTTGAACCAAAGATAGCCTCCATGGTAGCACGACAAAATCATTTTAATGCAAGCGTTAACCTCCTGATGTCGGCCAAAGTGGGGGATCTTCATTACATTTGGGATCATTTATTACACGATATCCTTTATCCACGGTTGGGAGACTATGCATGAATTCTTCCCAGTCATCTTCATAAAATACCTATGTAGTGTGAGGATCTCATAGTTCTTCCTATATCCGAGGTTGAATTCATTGTTCTTCAGCACTGGGATATAACCTAATTGGGGTCCAACTATGCATATCCTCTTCAGAATGTACACAGTGATCAACGTGTACTCGAAATCCCATGGGATGTTGTCGTGGTTCACCACCCCAACCAAAGGTGGTATGTAGTCTGGAAACATCGATGTGATCTGATTCACATTAGCTAGATCATTGCAATGTTTTCTTCGCTTCTCACAAGTGTGGCTAGAAAGTTGTCCAGTCGATAGGGATTCTTGCAATCCACTGGTTGATGATGCCTATATTCCCATAGACATGACTAACTCAGTCATGAGGTCTACAATTATTTCCTCTACAAACTTCTATAACACGCTATGTTCGCCCGACATTCACACTTGTAATAAAATAAATCGGGTAGGTGAACGGACAAGCAAGGTACTCAATTGGATGGCGAGGTCTAGAAAGCACAGTGCAATATAGTGGGTTCTCTATTAGCTCGGATATCATGGTTTGAAAAAAGTGGTCCTGGCGCAGCATCTAACGGGTTAAATAAGAAACAGCATAACAGATTCCTCCAACGGGTAGGAATGCCTCAATCAATATGAATATGTCCCTCATGGCGTAGTCTCAACGGTCCAATGGTGATCTTTCCGGTAATAAATGTGTTTCTAGCCATTCTGGAGTGTTATTCTAACAGTCGGGGCACCTCCAGTGGTCATATCACTTCGCCCTGGAGAAGTATCATTTTGTGTGGTTTTTTAATTCTAGTGAGGTTCAAGTTCTGCAGATTTGTCTCCTGGGAAGTCTTTTCTGGAAATTGTTGTAGTTTTTCTAATTTGTATTTCTTCTTACTGAGCTTCCTTGTCTTCTTTCCTGTGACTTGGGTCTCTGGATTCCTCTTTCCAATATTATTCTTATATGTTCTTAGCATAGTGACTTCGCATTGTTGATGTTCTTTCAAAGGGTTCATATATAATACCTCTTTGCTTAATAGGTCCTACGTGGAAATACTTTCTTCTTGCATGGATAGGTCCTGCAACCCTTCTTGCACTCTTTCAAAGTTGACAACTACTTCTCTTTCATTCTACTACTTCAACTCAAATTCTCATTCTTCTATCAGTCGATCTATCCTTCGAGCTATGAAATCCCTTAGTTCTTTCTTTTTCTTTTCTATCTCTTCCTCCTCTGTTTTCCTTCTGATCTGATCCTTCTCAATCCAAGTCTTTCCCAATAAAAGTGGACAAGGGGCGTTGTTCTCAATAAATTTAATGACTTCAAATTCTTCTTTGGTCGATGTCTCATGAGAAATCATAGGTATATTAGTAACTATTCCACATAGGGTTATCATGTTTCCTTTAAACAATCCTATCCTTCCCAATGAAGATATCATAGCAGGCTTTCCCAAAATTTCCCAACTTCTTTCTGGCATAATGTTCACATGTTTTTCTTCATCCAATACATAGTCTATGTCGAATTCTTCTATTCTTGTAACTATACGTTGTTTTTCTCTTAGGATCTTTGGTAAATCGATGTCTCTGTGATCATCCAGTTATTCTTTTAACTGTACTAACATAGTCTGAGATTTCTCTAATTCTTTCTCTTTCTAGTTATTTAACTGACCCTTAGTTTCTTTACCTTCTTCATAGTTTTCTTTTCTCATGTTCATCTTTTCAACTTTAGCAATAATTCTTGGACAATCCTCAACCTTGTGATCAATGGATTTACAACAAAGAAAAATAGGACCTATACTCGGGCATTGCTTAGCAAGATGTCTTGATCTCTTGCAATTATAACATAGTGTCAATCCTCTCTTTTTTAAATGATCCCCAGTCTTTCCTGTACTACGTAATGGGATCATATTGTTGTACCTGCAATCTGCAAAAAAACTTTCTAGGTTCCTGCACCCACTTATTAGTCCACAAATTCTTTTTATGCATAGGAATAACATATTTTTCTCTATTTCTATCAAATTTATTCAGATCAAATCTTTCTTCTATTTGGGCCCTAACATTCAAGCTAGAAAAAAATCTATAAAACATACCTAGATTCATACTTTTGAAGAAAAAATTTCAACTTATCTTACCTTTACCAGAGCTCAAAGCTTTAAGATCTTACCTCCTTGTTTCAGATCCAGTTTCTTTCTTACAACAAAGTTTCTCAAGTCAAGTAGAATATTGTGCACTACAATAATAGATCTACACACAAAGATTTCTCTTTTCTTCATCTCCCAGCAATCACAGTTTCAGGTCTCAACAACAAAACCATTTGTTGGCACAGGGGCAGACCCAGGGTTCAATGCTTCAACAAGGTACCAAAAAAACTCTAACTGTCATCCCTTTCAGCAACACCTACGAAGCAGATGAAGTCTCACTCGAGGTAGAGGCAGGGGGGTTTGTAGGACTCAGGTGTCTACAACCAAGCTGGGACAAAGGTCTAGGATTACAACACTTAACAGAGCACTTAGCCACAATATTGATTAGTTCTTGAACCTTATTCACATCGCAGGTTAAACCCTTATTATAGATCAACACATTGACAATATAGATGGAGTACTTTCCATCACTTAGCACATAGAACTAAATCATATATAGCATTCAATAACATAATTAAGAACTAAGATACAACATCATATCCATTCATTATATATATAATCAACAACACTAAGAAAATAATCACATAAGAAACATCGCACAAAGCATATCAAGACACGATATATGCGTGGTTCACCCTAGTGTGGGGCTACATCCACCAACTTCTTCTTCTTATTTATTAGTCTCCAATATCCTTACATTCATCTACTCATGTGCACAAAGCCACAGAGCCTAAATCCGCAGAGGACAGGAGATCTATGAGCTATGCACTAGATCCTCCTTTCCAAAACTAGGTCAAGGCACAAAGCCAAATCCTACACAGTCTATTCGAACAAAGCCTTACGTTACACAACCAGATTGCACCAAGCAACTTACAATATCTTTCACTAATCCAAATATACTCTTTGCACATAGCCAACCTTATTAGTATTCATGCACTAAGACAATTGTCATCTACATTGCTTAGCTACTACTTATTTATACAATTACAACAGGGCCTAATCATGGGTAAACCCATGGGCGGACATACCAAAACCCTAATACAAAACCCTAATGAACCCCTTGTTGTGTCTAAAAAAAAAGTGAGATCCCACGATCTTCGCTTCGCCTGGGCACTCCATATTTGACCAGCATGTCGAATTCTTAAGAGTGGTCAACCATGACCAATGTTTCCTCAAAACATGGTCAAGGGCCAACAAGAAGGTTGTTTTCACATCCATATGGTGTAACTTCCACTTCATCTTGTTTGCAAGAGCTATTATGGTTGTAATAGAAGTGTGTCTAGATACAGGAGAAAATGTCTCTTCATAATAAATGCCCTCCTTTTGAGAAAATCCACGAGCTACAAACCTTTCTTTATGTTTTTCAATACTTCCATCTGCAACATGTTTTATTTTGTATAACCATTTGGAAGATACCACATCTTTGTCCTTCGGTCTTGGAACCATTTACCATACATCATTCTTTATAATGGATTGATATTCTTCTGTCATGGAATCTTCCCATTCTTTCTTATGAACAACTTCTTCAAAGAAAGTAGGTTCCTTTCCTATGATATCACACATCAAAGCCATATAAATGGAGAATGTCTTAGGTTTCTTGATTTGTCTCATGGTTCCTTATGGGGCACCATACTTCTCTCCATATTAAATAAGTTCCCTTGCCCAATATGGCTTTCTCTTGTGAGAGATCGCTATTTGGGGAGGTTCTTTAGATTCTGTTATATCATGATCTTGTGGAATCTCATCATCGAGGGAAACTACAACTTCCCTCACTGGTTTTGAAACTATGGGAGCTACAAGTTCTTCTTCATATACTTATTCAAGCTACAATATCCTTCATTTATTGAGTGATCCATATTCATCAAAGGTTACATCTCTCTTGATCTCAATATGATGGTAACCTGGTATGTAAATTCTTAAGGCCTTAGATACCTCACAGTATCCAAAACAATTCCCTTCTTTCATGAAGATTCCATCTTGGTTCTTCTTTCTTTCAGAATGTGTACAAACACTGGAAAACCAAATATCTTGAGATGACGTACTTCTATCTTCTTTCCAGATAACATTTATTTTGGGGTTTTGAATCCAAGTGCACTATGGGATAGTCTATTTTGGACATACACTATTTTTCTTGTTACTTTATCCCATAAGTGCATTGGAAGGTATTGATAGTGGATCATAGTCTTCATTGCTTCCATTATAGTTCTATTCTTTCTTTTTTCTACACCATTTGTTTTAGGATTGTAGGGAGTGGTGAGATCCCTCTTAATCCCTGCAAAATCTTAAAAATTATTTTGAGGTGTATTCTCCTCCATTATCTGACTTGAGTATCTTGATTTTTCTTTCAGAGAGATTTTGTATCAAGGATTTGAATTCCTTGAATTTTCCAAACACTTCATCTTTTGATTTCAAGAAGTAAATCCAAGTCTTGCAAGAATAATCATCAATAAATGACACATAGTATACATACCCACTAAGAGAGGTTGATGGAATTGGGACACATACATCTGAGTGGATGAGCTCCAATATTCCTTCGTATTTATTTTCTCTCTTTGGGAAAGTATTTTTGATGTTATTTCCTTGTACACATCCCTTGCATACACCTTCATGGTCCACCTTGAATTCTGGTATACCTCTTACTTCCTTTCTTACATATGGTAAGGATTTGTAGTTGATGTGATATAATATTCTATGCCAAAGTTCACATGGAATCTCAGTGGAGTGTGTCAATCCTACATCTGTAATATCCCTCGGTCGAACCCAAATGTAAATATAATCCAAGTATATTTAAGCTAGTGAGCTGTGTAGATGTCATTTTTGTAATACACCTTTCATGGCATGGTGCGTGCATATACTACACAGTAAAGGAATGTAATGTGCACATTTATGAATACTGAGTGTAGTAACTAAGGTGTGTGCAACGTTAAAGATAGAGGATACAATGTGCAGTAACTAAGTGCACGCAATATTAAGGTCAACAAACCTTTGTGTATATAATATGCATTATAGGCTAATGAGCCAGTATTATAAGACGGAATGCTTATGTCTTGGACTTAGGCCAGCATGCCTAGATGTCAAGGGCCAATGCGCCTACTTTGTACATGACTCATGACTAATATAAAAATACATCACTGCATAGAGACCGACCATGATAAAAGAGATGGGGGACTGAACTTCACCAGTTAGGGAAAGGGAGGGCCAAAAGTCAAGGAATATTATATTAATATTTCCTAAAACATAAAGTATGGATAATTAGTTTATCCTAAGTTCTAAAGTTGGGGACAAGTGGACAAAAGTAACTTCTGATATGACAAGTGTCAAGTTGGGGACATGAATTCATATCATGGGGAAACTTATTTCAGTGGGGATTATTTGGGAGGAATACCTTATGAACGGAAAAACAGGGGGGGAAACCATCAGGCTGACCATCATTTTTTACAGAGATTTCACAGTGATTCCAAAAAAAATCACACTCAGTTATCCATTCAATGACTCCATGACCATTTCACTCATATAGTCTGTTATCCTTGAGACAACCATTCCACCTTTCTGAAACTTGTTTCCCCGTCCCGTTTTGGTTGGTGTACCTGGTTAGCTTGAAGCGGGTTTTCAGGCCCATGAGTAGTTCTCTGGGCGAGAGAATTGCTGGGGATTGATTTCCATAGGTGATAAACTGTAGCTACAATGCTCTAAGTCTTCTGGTTCAGCCTATTGCTAAAGCGTTGGAAGGGAAGTGGGGCAGTCGAGGGACTGTTGAGCAGAGAAGGGGAACACTTCCTTGGGTGGGACAGGCATGTGGGGAATGAGAGGCTACAGGCTGCTAGTTGAGTGAGCACCTGAGGCGGAGTCTTTCCTATTTTCCATGAGCCTTAGCCTAGATAGGAATCCCTTTACCCTAGGTGGAGTTCAATCCTAGCTCGGGGGTGATTCACTATTGAGAGTGATGAATAGTGTAATCTATGGCTAGGAGGTTCGTGGATCGCCTGTAAGCAGTTGGTGACAGTATTTTTAAAGATAAGTATCAATTGTATGATATATGGATATGTTGTTTTTCTATTTACATGCCCATGTTACGATTTTATCATATATGTGACTATGAATGCTTGTGTGCTTATGGGTAATTTCTTTTAAATGATGCATATCGGTAATTACTATTATTTGTAATATAAAATTCATGTTACAGAAAGTAATTGTTTGTTTATGTTATATGTAAAGCTTCCGCGAGCGTGTTGTATGTATATGTTTTAGTTGCATGCACTCTAAAGAGTAAATTTAGGTGGCATTGCTTATTTGACTACTGGGTATGCTACTATGTGTTCCGCAGTATGGGAATCAAAGTGTTCCCTAGAGTAGCATGGCCGGCCTTATGGTTGGAAAAGTTATCGACTGGCGTCAGAGCATGAGTGGTTTCTCTAGAGTGGTGAACCTCAGCCTCAGGATGGTCAAGGGGATCGTTACAGTTTGGTATCAAAGACTCAGTTCAACACTRAGCTTGGATGGAATAGAAGGGTGCAATCCAAGTGAATATTCACAGAAAAGTAAATTCGAAGTGATCAGAATTAGAGTCATAGAGTGTCCTTGGAAAAGGTTGGCGTACTGGTGTGCGTGGTAAATTTGGCATCGGACGGGAAACCGTGGCATGCTAGTGTGCGTGTTAAATTGTGGAGCCACGCGGAAGATTATTATGTGTAGATGCACGCACTGAAATTATCCTTGCGTGATAAGCACACACATATTAAGGTGCACATGGGGTGCGCAAGTATTGCTTAACACAGAGGAGTTTTGATGGTACATGCATAAGTACGGGTATAAGTTGTTTCACGACAGTGTATTCAGTAGTGTGCATAGATATTTGAGTGCAAAGGAGTATGTTAAAATTGACATGGTGCATGCATAGGACAAAAATGCATGTGGAATATCAGTGTGCAGTATCGAACTATGCACAATGGATATTGGTGCACAATGCCATAATAGTGTGCGTAAGTAATCAGTACGACGAAGAAGAAACACACAGTAGATTTAGGTGCATGGAGAAGTGTTTACCTTGTAATATTGCTATGTACGATAATATAAATGAACAGGTCAAGTTAATGCACACCAAGTCGCTTGGAAGGTGAGGAGTCTGAGTTTCAATTGCATAATAATAAAAGAAAAATAAACACATAGCCACATTGAAGAATTAATTTCGAATTTAATTTCTTCCGATTTAGACAGATGAAAATAAAATATAAGATTACAAGAAAAACTGTTATAAAAGAAAACAAGATTCATAACATCACCAAATAGAAATTGTAATAAAACAATTTAAAAATCCATTTTTGTATTTATATAATCATATTAATCGCAAAATTACAAAAGGGTGATGACAACAGTTAGTCTATTGTAAAAAGGGTCATTGAACAACATGCCTATTATCTTTGGTACTCTTTACCTCTGCTATTGGCTGCTCAAAATTCACTGAGACATGCGTATCTTAGTTGAAGACTTACTTCAGCTTAGCGATCTCCGCCTTTAAGGAAGAGTCTAACTAGACCGATTGATTTTCTCCAACACTTTCGACCGCTTCAACTGTAGATTCCTCCTTCTTATGCCACTTACTCCTTTTCTTCTTAGTGGATGGAATGTTGATGATTAAATCCTTTATAGTGGGATTCAGCCTGACTTCCAATCGTGAGTCTATAATTGGCTCTGTGTGGAACTTAGTTGCTAGAAGGTGTGAAAGGAACCTTTCCTCCTTATTCGCAGGAAAGCCTAGCATGTTGCTCAAATAACCAATCTCACTCGACTTAGCTTTGTCCATGTATCTCAGGTTGAGGATACCAAAATGTGTCTCTACAGAGAGTAGGAAGTCTAGAAGCTTGAAGATTACTACGGTTATGGATACACAGATATCTTACTACTTGGGGAGTGGTAATTATAGAACTCCATTTATGAAGCGCAGACAAATTACGTACAAGGAGCATTGGGTTTCCATGCTCGACCAATACATTTTGAATGATTAGCTTTTGAGTTCATTACATGGTGGCATTTAGCTGACGTCACATGGCTACGAAGTACCGAACGAATGAAGTAGGGTGATCTGACTAGCCGTCACCCACTCCACGAGTGGTGGATTTGACATGCTGAGACACATGATACCATGTCTTGGCAAAAGTGGTTTCAACAATACCGCCTTCTTGCACGAGTGTATCTTGGAAGGCACTGCGCATCAGTGTTCTTAAGACTTGGGTCTTATATAGAATTTTCATGGTGATAACACTAGGAAATCAGGAGTGATAATGTTGATGTGTATGTTGAATCGAAATGGTGCATATTCTCATGAATTGTTGATTGATTACTCTGATTAGTTTCGATGGCTACATGTTTTACAGAATTAACAACAACTCAGTCAGGACAGACTAGTGTAGATTCCATAGGAATGGAAGAGGCACAGGAGAATTACAGTCATCCAAAGAAGAGCATATGGATGGATGTCCATTTGGGCATGGAAGGAATGAACTCCAACGGACATGGAGAAGAAAGGAATGAAGATATGAATATGGCTAAGACCATTAAGAATTTGCAGAAGGATGTCCAAAGACATAAAGCTGATAATGAAAGGCTTATGAAAGCCAAAGAGTAGTAGGATGACTTCAACATGAAACTATTGGAAGGTTTGAATAGAATAGAGAAGAAATTGGCTAAGGATAGTGACTCAAGTAGATCTGAAAGTCACAAATCTTTTGAGGAGAAGAGAGAAGTAAAAATTGCTAGTAGACATCACCATCATCCTCATAGACATTCCCATAAGAGAGTAGGCAACAACTCAAGTCTATCCCCTGCCATAAGGTATAAGAGATCTGGGGTGGATGAGCTGCGAGGAGAAATGAACAAAATCAAACCTCCTAAATTTGATGGTGAGCACAAGAAGGATGAAGATGTCAAAACATGGTTTCTAGGCATGAGGAAGTATTTTCAATTGCATAATTATTCTTCTCATGCCGAAGGTAGAATCGTTATTTATCAACTCAAAGGAAAGGCTTTCATGTGGTGGGATCAACTTGTGCAGGTACAACACATTGTAGAGAAAATTGTTACTTCGAGAGAATTCAAGAAGTATTTTGAGAAGAAGTACTTGAACAAGAGATACTATGACAAGAAAATGAAAGATTTCTTTGAACTCAAGCTTGGAAGTATGACCATCAATGAATATGAGAGAAGTTTTCTAGAACTGTTGAAATATGTATCTTTCATTAAGGATGAGACAGTCAAGATTCAACGGTACTTAAGTGGATTTCCATCATTCATCAGTGAAAAAATAAAGTATGATGATGCCAAGACATTAGAAGAGACCATAAGGAGAGATAAATGCTTATATGACCAGCTGAAAGAAAGACCAGCTTTCCAAAAGGCTTGGGAAGACAATAAGAAATTCAATATGGATCAGACGAAGAAGGGAGATAAGCCACCATTCTTCATAAATAATCCACAATGGTAGAAAACGCATAAGGAAACCAGAGTGATTGACACAGGGATTCAAGGGCCAAGACAACCACCTATACAATGTTGGGGTTGTAAAGGAGACCATAGGTTCAGAGATTGTCCTCATAGAGGCGAAAAAGGTAGGGTTGTTATAGGACATGGGAATAAATGTGCCAAGGATTTATGCAGCCTTGGAAAAAAAGCAAGCAGAGTATCAGTCCCACATGATTGAAGTGGAAGGTATGATCAACAACCAAGCCCTTGCTATTTTAATTGATTCAGGAGCTAGCCATAGTTATATAGACCCAAAGATGGTGGAAACTTTGCAATTACCAAGAAGCAAGCATGGGAAATCTTGGTTGGTGCAACTGGATATAGGAGCTAGAAGAAAATTTAATGAGATGGTTAAGTCTTTCCTCATAGACTTGAATGGACTAAATACCAGGGCATATTTGAACATCTTACCCTTAGGTTCCTCTAACTGTTTAATTGGGATGGATTGGTTGGACCCACATCATGCTCTATTGTATTTTCATAACAAAACATTCACTTACTTGGATGAAGAAGGGAACCAAAGGAAAGTGCAAGGAATTCCCAGGGTAGTAACCGTTATAGAAATTCCAGCATTACAGCTAAAGAAATGTTATAGAAGAGGATGTCAAATATTTGCAGTTCATATGGAGGAGACACCTAAAGACAAGGTGCCAAATTTGGAGAATTATGCAGTCCTGAAAGAGTTTGAAGATGTATTCAAGGAAGTACTAGGACTACCCCCAAGGAGAGACATTGATTTCTCTATAGATTTGATACCTGGAGCAGCGCCAATATCAAAGACTCCTTACATAATGAGTACACCAAAATTGAAGGAGTTGCAAATGCATCTTGAAGAACTTCTGAAAAAGGGGTATATACGCCCAAGTGTATCACCTTGGGGTGCCCCTGTCTTGTTTGTGAAAAAGAAATATGGAACGTTAAGATTGTGCATTGACTTCAGACAATTGAATAAAGTGACTATTAAGAACAAATATCCTCTACTAAGGATTGATGACCTCTTTGATCAATTGAAGGATGCAAGGATATTTTCAAAGATAGATCTCAGATCACGATACCATTAGGTAATAATTAAAGAAGAATATATCAGCAAGACCGCCTTTAGGACAAGGTATGGTCATTATGAGTTCATGGTGGTACCGTTTGGATTGTCAAATGCACTAGTTGTTTTCATGTTCTTAATGAATGGTGTTTTCCGAGAGTATTTGGACAAGTTTGTCATTATATTTTTGGATGACATTCTTATATATTCCAAGCTAGAGGAAGAGCATGAACGTCATTTGAGGATGGTGTTGCAAGTATTAAGGGAACATAAGTTGTATGCCAAATTGAACAAGTGCTCATTTTATCAGAAACACGTTCATTATTTGGGGAATATCATCTCAGAAGATGGGATAGAAGTGGACCCTGAGAAGATAGAGGCCATTAGAGAATGGTCAGCACCAAAGAATGTGATAGAGGTCAGATCTTTCATGGGCCTTGCAGGTTACTACAGGAGATTCATTGGGGGATTCTTGAAGATAGCACACCCAATCACTTCCTTGCAAAAGAAAGGGTATCAAGTTTCAGTAGACGACGGACTGTGAAAGGAGTTTCCAACATTTGAAACAATTATTGACAAGTTCTCCAATACTAAGGATCACAGACCCAAATGAAGATTTCATTGTATGTACAGATGCATGTAATGAAGGACTGGGTGGATTCCTCGGTCAAGATGGATTTGTGATATGTTATGAATCAAGGATGTTGAAGGAGCATAAAAGAAACTATGTCACTCATGATTTGGAGTTGGAATCCATAGTGCATGCCCTGAGGAAATGGAGACACTACCTCATGGGAAAGAGGTTTGAGCTAAGAACATACCACAATGGTTTGAAATATTTATTTGATCAACCAAATATAAATGCTAGACAAAGCAGATGGTTATAACTTCTAAGTGAATATGACTTTGATATAAAGCATATCAAAGGGAAAGAAAATAAAGTGGTGGATGCACTTAGTAGGAGGATGCATGAGATTCATGCTACAACCATCAAAATGTATTATATTGATGTTAAAAGAAAATTTCTGGAGGCTGCAAATATAGATCTGCAGTACAGAGAATTGGTAGCAATGCTACAGCAAGGAAAGACACCACAGAAGATGTATATTTATAAGTTGGAAGTAGATGGAATATTGCTACACAAGAACATAATTTTTATACCAAATGTCCAGGACTTGAAACGTATAATTTTTCATGAGATGCATAATGCTCCTTATGCAGGGCACCCTGGATATCAGAAAACCATAACAGCATTCAAGAGCCAATACTTTCGGCCAATTATGAAGAGAGAAATTGCAAAATACGTCGCTAGGTGTATGGAATGCCAGAAAGTTAAAACAGGGCATAGGCACCCAGCAGGATTGTAGCAACCTTTGCCCATTCCTGAATGGAAGTGGGAAGTGGTGACAATGGATTTTATTACGGGATTGCCCAGAACAGGAAAGATACATGATTCGATTATGGTAGTGGTGGAAAATCTTACAAAATCTACCCATTTCATTCCACTAAAAACTACTCACAAAGAAGCAGATGTTGTTGATATTTTCATGAAGGAAGTGGCACGATTGCATGAAATTCCTAAAATGATTGTGTCTAACAGAGACCCGAAATTCACCTCAAATTTTTGGAAAGGATTGTTCAAAGGATTTGGAATGAATCTGAACTTTAGTACAGCTTACCATCCTAAGTCTGATGGACAGATAGAAATAGTGAATAGGGTGATAGAAGATATGTTGAGAATGTATGTGATGGACAAACCATCGAAATGGAAAGACTACCTACACTTGGTAGAATTCACTTACAATAATGGGTATCAAGCATCATTGAAAATGATCCCATTTGATAGAACAGTAAGCTGGGATAATCCATATGATAGAATAGTAGTCAAGCCAGAATTTCTCAAGGAGATGGAGGACCAAATGTTAAAAATTAAGCAGAATTTGAAAGCTGCCCAAGATAGACAAAAAATCTATGCTGATAAAAAAAAAAAGCCACAGAGAATTCAAAGTGGGTGATAATGTTTTCCTGGAAGTGAAAGCTAATAGAAGCTCCCTAAAGCTGGGAAGTTGGGCCAAGTTAGCAGCCAGATTTTGTGGACCATTTGAAATCCTAGAGAGGATTGGTCCAGTTGCTTATATGATTGCATTGCCTACATCTATGTCTGTTCATAATGTCTTCCATGTATCATTGCTAAAGACATATATACCCGATGTTAATCATGTTATTGATTGGAATGTCATTCAGGTGGAGCAAGAAGGCACTTTCCAAGTGCATTCGGTGCGCATCCTGGAACGAAAAATCAAAAAACTCTAGAATCGAGCCATAGGGCTTGTAAAGGTCCAATGGACTTGGTATGGAGATAAAGACACTACTTGGGAGCATGAGGATGCAATGCGGCCAGAATTCCCACATCTTTTTGAATAATTTTGAGAATTTTTTTGTATATGGGTACATGATGCACTGAGGATAGTGCATAAATAGGGGAGGGGATTGTAATATCCCTCGGCCGAACCCAAATGTAAATATAATACAAGTATATTTAAGCTAGTGATCTGTGTAGACGTCATTTTTGTAATACACCTTTCATGGAATGGTGTGCGCATATACTACGTAGAAAAGGGATGTCATGTGCACATTTATGAATACTACATGTAGTAACTAAGGTGTGCACAACCTTAAAGATAGAGGATACAGTGCGCAGTAACTAAGTGTGCACAATATTAAGGTCAGCGAACCTTTGTGTATATAATATGCATTATAGACTGTTGAGCCAGTATTATAAGCCATAATGATTATGTATTGGACTTAGGCCAACGTGCCTAGATGTCAAGGGCCAATGCACCTACTTTGTACATGACTCATGACTAATATAAAAATACATCACTACATGCAGACCAACCATGATAAAAGAGATGGGGGAATGAACTTCACCAGTTAGGGAAAGAGAGGGCCAAAATTCAAGGAATATTATATTAATATTTCCTAAAACATAAAGTATGGATAATTAATTTATCCTAAGTTCTAAAGTTGGGGACAAGTGGACAAAAGAAACTTCTGATATGACAAGTGTCAAGTCGAGGACATGCATTCATATCGTGGGGAAACTTAGCTCAGTGGGGATTATTTGGGAGGAATACCTTACGAACGGAAAAAAAGGGGGGAAACCATCAGGCTAACCATCATTTTTGATAGAGAGTTCACAGTGATACCAAAAAAAAACACACTTATTTATCTAGTCAATGACTCCATGACCATTTCACTCATACATTCTGTTATCCTTGAGACAACCATTCCACTTTTTCGAAACATGTTTCCTCGTCACTTTTTGGTTGGTGTACCTGGTTATCTTGGAGCAGGATTGAAGAAGAGGGTTGTCAGGCCCGTGAGCAGTTCTCTAGGTGAGAGAATTGTTGGGGATTGATTTTCGTAGGTGCTAAATTGCAGCTACAACACTATGAGACTTCCGGTCCGGCCTGTTGTTGAAGCCCTGGAAGGGAAGTGGGGAAACCGAGGGACTGTTGAGCAGAGAAGGGGAACACTTCCTTGGGTGGGACAAGCATGTGGGGAATGAGAGGCTATAGGATGTTAGTTGAGTGAGCACCTAAGATGGAGTCTTTCTTGTTGTCCATGAGCCTTAGCCTAGATAGGAATCCCTTTACCCTGGGTGGAGTTTTGTCCCAGCTCGGGGGTGATTCACTGTTGAGAGTGATGAACAATGTAATCTATGGTTGGGAGGTTCGTGGATGGTCTGTAAGCAGTTGGTGATAATCTTTTTAAAGATAAGTATCAATTGTATGATATATCGATATGTTGTTTTTCTATTTACATGCCCATGTTACAATTTTATCATATATGTGACTATGAATGTGTGTGTGCTTATTGGTAATTTCCTGTAAATGATGCATATCGGTAATTACCATTATTTGTAATATAAAATTCATGTTAGAGAAAGTAATTGTTTGTTTATGTTAGATGTAAATCTTCCACGAGCGTGTTGTATGTATATTTTTTAGTTGCATGCAGTCTAAAGAGTAAATTTAGGTGGCATTGCTTACTTGACTACTGGGTATGCTACTGTATGTTCCGCAGTATGGGAACGAAATTGTTCCCTAGAGTATCATGGTCGGCCTTATGGCTGGAAATGTTACTGACTGGCATCAGAGCATGAGTGGTATCTCTAGAGTGGCGAACCCCGGCCTCAGGATGGACGAGGGGATCGTTACAACATCTGAGTGACCTCTTAACTTATACATGTCACCTTCATATGTTCCAATAACAATTGCATCTTCTATGGTTTTTCCTTTAGGCCACATAAGAACTTCACCATCTATGAAAGTAACCCTGAAACCTTTCTTAACTAAAGCTGAGATAGAAAGTAATTTCTTTGTGAAACCTGGTATATATAGTACATCCTTAATTTTCTTCGGGGTCCATGAATCAAGTTTGTATGTGTATTATCCCACTCCTTTGATAGGGTACTATTCATAAATGATTTTAGGGGCTAAATTTCGCAAATGGGCTAATTTTCCTGGTTTTTTTTTTTCAAAAAAACAATTCGTCAATTTCCTTTTTCTCTAAAAACAATTCTCCCAAATTCCATAGAATAAAATTCTTTTACCTTAAAAATTGCAAAATTATTATAGAAACTATACAAAATCCTTAGAAATTTGAATATATTTACCAAAATATTTCCAAACATTTTACATTTTGCATATTAAGGACTAGTAAGATTAGCCCAGGTTTCTACATTTTAATATAAATTTCCATCCTTAAAACTATCCCTGGTATTGGTAATCATCTCCGAGTGTAAATTTATGGAGAAAGTTCTTTTCTATAAGGATAGAGAGAATGTCTCTCTGATATGTCATTTGCTTAGAGGAACCATTTTCTATGAGCCAAGTATCCTCTTGAAGTGACATAGATCATGAGAGGGTAGAGAATAAAACATTGTCTTCAATCTTTTCTTTAATCATCTTTGTGGGTGTCTAATCATCTTCAACTGCATGGGCATGGTGTCTTTTTTTATTTATATTCTTGTATTCTTCCCTTATGGAAATACAATTCTTATAATTGTATCCCATATTATCACAATGATAGCATTGATAAGAGGAGAAATATTTTTCTCTTCTTTGACCTTTTTGAAACTTCTGGAATCTCCTTGGAGGGTGAGATTCATTATGGAAATGGATGAATCTCTTTGGGGAGTGAGATTCCTTACGGAGGTGGCTCTCATTTTGGAAATGAGACCTTCTCTTTCCTCCTTTAGCATGAGAATCTATGGATTTATCTTCATCCCTTAATAGTATTGCTTCTCGGTTAGATACTCTTGCTTCTTCTTGAACACATTCTTCACAAAGACTATCAAATTGGAGTTTTTCCTTTCTTGCACAGATAGTTTGGGTGAAGGAATCCCAATGTCTTATGAGACCATTAAGAGATATCATTATGAGTTCATATTCATCTAGGTTGTCTCCAATTGCTTCTAGTTTTTCCTTGAATTTAGAAATACTAAAGAAATAGTCATGAACTCTTTCTCCTTTCTGCATCTTTGTATTCTTGAGTTGGGTTCTCAAGTTCATCTTTCGGTTAATGTTATTTCCTTCATACATTATAGTTAGGGAATCAAAAATCTCTTTTGGAGTGTTCTTAGAAGCCACTTGAGGGATCAAGTGATCTTTAATAGAGTTTTCAATGATTCTTTTGGACCTAACCATATCTTTTTTTTACTTTTCTTTAGTTGCATCTTCTTCGGTTTCCGATACATTTTCCTTTATGAATTTTGAAAGATCACTCCCTTAAATAATGAGTGCAATATTATAATTCCATGAACACGAGTTTTCCACACCTTCTAACTTGTCAACTATCTTGGTGCTTGCATACATCTTGATCTAGAGCTGGGAAAATGACCAAAAACTGAAAATACTCAGAAATGAAATCTGAACTTACCATGAGATGCAATGGGATGAGGCGAGTAGTCTCATGCAGTTTGTTTTCAGAAAATCCAATTTTTACCCCTTGAAATTGAGCCTGAGGAAAATCTAGATGGGCACTTCTGGTACTAGTTCTGGTTTCCTGGTTTTCTAGTTTTCTCATACCAGTGAAAACTATGGTTTCACTTTCTAGAGGCTTTGGCCACTAAAAAGGTGCGCTCAAGCTACCAATGAGTTTTCTAGGATAGGGTGCACTTCTCTAGATGATTTTTAGGCTAAAATTCCCTTCCAACAAAAATCCCTAATTTTACATGTAACACCCCGAATTTTGAGCCCCCGTATTAAATAATGTATTGTTACATTGTTGAGAGGCCAGAGTTCCCAAACAATTATTAAAAGTCTAGTTTTCCTAAGAAATGTAATTTTTTTTATTGTTGTTAATATTAAATACATCGTTGGTTGCTAGGCAGACAAGGACTAGAGTTATAGGGGGTTATGATTCCACAAGAGAGGGGGCTTGAGGGGCTAAGTGCTTATTTATTTTATATTACCCATTTTGTGTAATGGGG